>BLKR01001709.1:0-257278 GCA_011170035.1 Teleogryllus occipitalis | reverse complement strand
ATCTTTTTTCAAAGATAAATAAGCAATAAATTTTGGCTCTTATTACTTCCTGCCGCGACAACATGGAAACGATAATTTGAATAATTGTATTTCCCACCGAATTCTAGAAGACGTGCACAGAAAATGAAGTTACATTTATGTCCAGAAGCAAAACAAGGGGCCATCTCAGCATTTGCTCAATGGATCAGGGAAACTGGACGAAAAACCTGATCGAGATGGGGGTCATTGACCCGGAAGCTGTGTTACAATAGTTGTTACAGGTTGTTTATACTCATTTATACAGTCCGAATGGTAATTAATGCATTATGTATCATTGTTAAAATTAATGTTACTTTTCTTGTGATGCTCAGTATAGTCTCTAATTGTATAGAAACAGTTATGCAGCAAAAACGATTTCACTTGTGATTTAAACTTTTCTATTGAATTTAATCGTTTAATGTCATCTGGCAAAGTGTTGCAAAATAATGTACATGTATTGTATGTGAATTTTTTGTAATGAGCTGTTGATACTGTCACCTGATGAATATGATTTCTACGTCGAGTGTTATAGTAATAGACTTCGGCATTTTCTGAAAATATATTCCCGCCCTTAAGCAAGTCATTTTTTACAAAACCACTGATTCGTAAATAAAAAGACACGGTAATGGTAGAATTCCTAGATTAATGAAGATAGGCTTACAAGAATCACGTGAGTGGGATTTGGTTATTATTCGTACAATTCGTTTTTGTAATCTAAAAGTCTGGGAGCTATAAGATGTATTTCCCCAGAATATTATACCATATCTCAGGCGGAAATGAACATTCGCGAAGTATACACAACGAGCAGTATGAAGGCTGACTGAATTTGCAAGAATTCTGAACGCGTAGCATAATGAACTTAATTTTGTGTTCAATTCATTTAAATGGACGTTCCATTTAAGGTTTGACGGAATTGAGAGACCTAAAAATTTTGTTGCATTAACATGAGTCAATGGTACACTGTTCATTTTCAATGGAGCACAGAATTGTTTATTTGAAATGGAAAACCGCATTAAAACCGTTTTCTTTTCGTTTACTATTAATTTGTTATTTCGGAACCAATTTGAAACATCTGATATTGTACTATTTACGGTTTCTTTATTGCAAAGGATGTTCGTATCATCCGCAAAGAGAACCGTTCTTCCGTTTCGAATCGTCGAGGGCATATCGTTTACGTAAAGTAGGAACAGAATAGGCCCTAAAATCGATCCTTGAGGAACTCCACATGCAACGGGCAAAGAGTCGGAAAGGTGCGTACGTAATGTTCCATCATTCCAGTAAGGTATTTCAACTTTCTGAGATCGTTGTTTAAGGTACGAACATAACCAATCTAGAGCAATACCACGGATTCCATATGAAGGTAATTTGAAAGTAAAATGTCATGATCAATGATGTCAAAAGCTTTTGAGAGATCTAAAAATAATCCAATAGGTGCCTCGTTTTGATCTAATGATGAGGCGACATCTTTAAGAAAAGAAAATATAGCTGTTTCCGTTGATTTTGATTTTCTAAATCCATGTTGGCAATCTGAAAGCGCGTCGTGCTTAGTGAGAAAGGTTTCCATTCGTACGTAAAAAAGTCTCTCTAATATTTTTGAAAAAACTGATAGAAGAGAGATGGGCCGATAATTTTGAATTTCATTTTTGTTGCCTTTTTTGAAGAGCGGCTTAATTTTAGCTGTTTTGAAAATATCTGAAACGTTCCAGTGCATAAAGATGCATTAAATATGTGAGTTAACGGGTGTATAATGGCATACGCACAAGTCTTTAACAAAGAATCTGGGAATTCATCTAAACCGGACGAATATTTATTTTTTAGTTTACCGATTATTTTGAGAATTTCATAGGAAGAAGTTTCGGAAACGAACATTGTGTCTACAATTTTGGGTGCACTGTCTGTTTTTGAATTTTGTGCCTGAAGACCCTTAGTGAGATCGGCAGCAATTCTCGAAAAGTATTGGTTAAAGAGACTAGCCACTGTGTCCGGATCGTTGACATTTATATCGTTATATTTTAAAACAACATTCTCTACGGGTTTTCTAGTTGATTTGGTAGTATTTTTTATTATATTCCACATTGATTTTGTTTTATTATTTGAGTTCAAAATATCCTGATCGTTTTTCATGATTTTTGCCTGCCTTATGACTTTTCGTAACAATGTTTTGTATTTTATAAAGTAGATAAGGAAATCTTGAGATACGTCATGACGTTTAGAAATGAAAGAAAGAATTCGCTTGTTTTTACAAGATGTCCTAATCCCTTGTGTTATCCAAGAATTGCTTTTCCGTGAAATATTTAATTTTCGTTTTTGAAGAGGAAAGCAAGTGTTAAAATGAATTGAAAGAGTTGAAAAAAAGAATTATATTTCTCGTTTGTATCAACAGTATTATAAACCGCTTCCCATGACTCCTGCATCAAGTAGTCTAAGAATAATTTAATTTTACTTTTAGTAAACAATCTAGTCATACGTGTATTATTTATTGTGTCAGTGATCGCATTTCTTATAATGGTAAGAATTTGTGCATCGTGGTTACTGTATCCTAAATCTTTTGTTTCAACTTCATATCGAGTAGTAGTTTTGTTAATTATAATTTGATCAATTGCCTTCATCGAATTTTGTGTGATTCGTGTAGGTACATTAATTGTAATGTCTAAATTGAAGGAATTAATTAAATTGAGAAACTTTTCTTTTTTGCAAGATTCGACCAGAAAATCAATGTTAAAATCTCCGCATACAACAATGGATTCAAAAGAGCGATTGCTGACTTTGTTAAGTGTTATCTCCAGGTTTTCTAAGAACAAAATATAATCTGCAGTTCTCTTTGTTTGAGGTCTGTAAATGCAAAGTATTATCACTTTTAGTGAAGTAAGATGTACAACAGAAATTTCGAAAATATTTTCAATGGAATACACATTTAATTCTGCCAAGGGGATAGAATCAATATTATTTCTAACGTAAATACAAGAACCACCATACGTAGGACCTTTATACGATTCTCTCTCTCTACAATAAAAGCCTGCGAGGTAAAAGTTTGGAATTTGGAAAATGCTAAGTTCATTAGGAGATAACCAATGTTCTGTAAAGCAAAGAACGTCCGTTTGATTTAGATCGCTCTGTAGAGCTGCCTCGATAAACTCAGTTTTATTTGAAAGGGACTGAACATTATGGTGAAGAATGTTTATTTTTTGCAAGTACCTACACGAATGTTTTTCTGCTGCATCTGACTGTAGTTGCTATATATTTACTCCATTTTTACCTCGAGTGCGTGGACGAAGGTTGTAGTGTGTCCGGGCAGTGACAGGTTGTGAGGAAGATGGGGCATCAGATGAAGATGAATTGGTAGTGGGAATGGGAGAAACGGGAGTAGGTTCAGAGGAAGAGGCAACAGGGTTCGAAATAAAGGTGGGGGGTTACCGTATGTATTGGCGGCTCAAAGCTCAAAGTTCATTAGGGAGATTATATATGGCGGCGCGCACAATTGTGGCGGCTTCACTGGCATGAGCAGGAAGAGAGGCGTGATCTCAACTACATAAACTGCATCCACAACTGCAATGCTGGAAACCCTTCGGGAGCGTGACGCCAGATTCTGGTGAATTGGCAATCCTGGACCGTACTCCAATTTGTCTAGTTGTACGTGTTGCGTACGGCCTGAAAAGTTGTGGCTTTATTTCGGTAAATTTTGCTTTTAACAATAAACACAATGGTAAAGTATGGTGTTGCGTACGATTGCAAACAACTCTAGAAGACAGGAAGTGGCATTAGAGGCGGCTCGTGCTTCGGTTGCACGGTTACACAACCCCAGAAAATGAAAAAGATCTCATATCTTAGGAATATACATTTTTCTTCTAACACATTCAAGATATTGCAGCAACATCGATGTGTATGCAATCATTTTTAAGAGAAGAAATAAAAGAAGTCATCTTCGTCAACATATTATTTTTATTCAGATAGCCAGCTTTCGACGGCTTTGCCATCATCGTCAGTCTACAAGGTACAGAAAAATATAACAAAATTACAAATAAAATACTATGTAAGATAGAAAATTGAATTACAATTAATAGATACATTTAAATTTTAGTTACAGATAGCAGATAACATGGCGAAAATTGAAATGTAACGGGAGGATTAGAAGCAGTTCAAATTGAAAATTATAAATAAAGAAATAATAATAAATAAAGATATAGAAATAAATAGACACATTACATGGTTGCAATATATAGAAATAAATAAAGACACATTATATGATTGCAATATATAAAAATAATAGATAATGATTGCAAGATGTAGAAATAAAGAAAGACACATTATATGATTGCAAACAATACGGAACATAAAGCAGATAAAATTGCAAAAAATGAAATGCGACGGTGGGGAATTAATACATAATAGCAGTTCGAATTACAAATTATAAATATAAAAATAAAAAGGGAAGACGGTACAGTGACTTGTGAAACAGTTCTCTCTTACTTTGCACTTTTATTCGCCTCAAGCATAGAAGTATGGTTGATCATTATTTTCATTACCTCATCCAAATAGACTAAGGTAATGAATTTTTCTCTCTAAATTGTGAACCAGGTGTTATTGGTGAAGTTTTCAAATATTTAAATGAAAACAATGACAAGATATCTCATTTGAAGTAATATTCTCTTATATTTGATGGTATGTCGATATGAAAGCAGTTTATCTGGGATGCCAGCAAGAAAAGATTCTCGACTTATGTCAACTTGGAATGCATAGCATCTATGGAAATAGAAGAACTAGTAAAGGAGGCCAGGCTCCAGTGGCGTATACTGTGGGCTACCGACGAGAGCCCGAGAAAATTACGAGAATCAAAATCTGTAAGGATATATTAAATAATGAAAAAATATAGGCGACGTTCTTTTTCATTAACATACATTTTTCAAAATTCTGTAGAATATGTTGCGTTGTGATCTGTATTAAATCGCTCACTCGTCGGTGCACCAGTCCTCATAAGAGGCGGCAACGTCGAAGAAAGCTCTGACACCCAGCGGCATCCCCAGTGCCCACTTTCGCAGCTCTTTTTAGTGTGTGTCTCTATATATATATATACAGAGAGAGAGAGAGAGAAACGAGATTGTCCGGCAATGGTAAGGGCAATTAAAAACACATTTTAAAATAAATTATAAATCTCCAAATACCATTTTGTTTGCAAACGACTAAGTTATTTTTAGTAGCTCGGAAGAGGAATTACAAATTCCAGCACACAAGCTAACCGAACAGACAACCAAATATAGAATGCAAATCTCCATTAAGAATAAAATCAATGGGCTTTGAAGGAACAAACCACATTAGATGTAAAATTGTGATTAATAATGAACCAATAGAACATACACACAATTTTACCTATTTAGACTTCAATGTGTCTGACGGCCAGAAAAAATGACACAAGTCGGAAATTAAATAGAATTTATAACATGTGCGGGACAATAACATCAACTTTAAAAAAACAAGACTTTAAAATCCACGCAACTCAAATTATACAAAGCAATGGTAGTTCCCATGCTAACTTATGCATGTGAAAACTGGACAATAAATAGAACAGAGAAGGAAAATAGCGCTGAAATGAAATTCTTACGCTCAGTAGCAGGTTAAAATATATTAGATAGACAATATGATTTCATCAGAACCAAACTGAATATATTCAACCTGTTGGACAGAATTCAATCATTAAGGAGCCACTGGCATGATCATATTCAACGCATGCCTCCAAACAGAAATCCCGTAATAATGTACCAGTATAATCCTAAAGGAAAAAGAAATGTTGGCCGCCCGTTAACAAGTTGGAGACACTCATTCTCTTGGTGTGGAAACAGGCCATAAGGTCTAAATCCATGAAGCAGAAGAAAAAAAAGAAAATGAAGCGTGTTTTAAGTTTTAAAATTGCAACATATTAAGTGTGTGATAGTATCGAAGTTAACTAGTGTCAATTTGGTAAGATATTTTGAAAAAATGTCACAGTAAACTTTGGGAAGTTCGGGAGTAAATTGTACAGCGTGTGTGTGTATATATGTTGACGTTCGGTATAATTAACCCAACGTCCAAGCCGCTCACGCAACTATAGTGTCATGAGAATGCGCGTGTATGAAGAATGCATGCCGCTGTGGTCAGCGAGAGCGCCATCTATTATCCGATAATCGCAACACCGCGTGGTATTTGCAGGACATGTGACGCACACCGGGTCAGTCCTGGAGGGGTACCTTCCCTATCAGAAAGAGTGTACACATAAATTGCACGGACGATTGACCGGTTCTCCTTGTTGCCCGAGTCGCCAGCAGTAATGTTTAGTCATTCTAGTGTGTAACGTTGAAGGAGTAGTGAAAGCCATTTTGAAATATGTGACATAATTTGCGTAGTGAAGAGCGTGAGAAAACGAAGTAAACTCCACCATTGTATTCTGTACGAAAAGATAGCGCAAAGTTGAGAGATTCAGTAAACATCGCGTTTTGGAACTGTATAGCGAGGAGGCAGAAATAGCTGATGCTTGTGAAATTAAAATTTGCATGCTGAAACTGCAGGGAGAACTTTAACTTCATTAGAGCAATCGCGAAACGAGTGACGGCAGCAAGCGACGCCGAAAATTTAAACGCCTTAAGCCAATCATGACGTGCAAGGACTAGACGCATGCAGGCGTTCAACGCGTGTTTGGAGTCAAGAGAGAAGGAAGATGAAGAGACATGTGGACAAGATCCCTCTCTGGGAAGAAGAAGACGAAAGAAAGAAGGAAGGAAGACTGGATCTGGTCTAGATATGGTGGACGCGGCGACCGGAGACACGGAACCTAGCATGTTCTACGAAGGCTGCGCGGCCGGAGGTGACGGCGCAACCCTTGCGCTGAACGTGAGGTTCGCGCGGCCGCGCAGGGAACGGCAACGGCTTACAGGGAAAGCCAGGGGGCGGACACAAAAATTGCGGAGCAAGGCGGGGCGCAAAGTAATAGATGAAATAAACGTAACATACAGAAAATTGTTCTTCACTTCAGTTCAGTTTCTATAAATTTGGCCACAAGATTTTGACAGACAGCTTGTATACAAAAATCCTATTAATTTATATACAGTTATATATACAGTTTGCTTTGAAATTTCGGAGTGACGTTTCGGAGGCGATGGGGAAAATTAATTCCCCGAAACGTCGCTCCAGAAGTTCAAAGCAAACTCTGTGTATATGTATATAAATTAATAGGATTTTTGTATAAAAGCTGTCTGACAAAATATTGTGGCCAAATACATAGAAACTGAATGAACAGATCAAATGTAATGAGATTTCGAGCGCATTGTAAGTTGGCAGGCCGACGACCGCTAACATATTATGTTTGAGGAGCGGTCGCACCTGTGAGAACTGAGTGAATGATGCGTCATTAGACGAGATTGGATTGAAAGTTAATACTGCTTTATTCAGAAAGGGAAATAGGATTGAAACAGTAGAATTATAAAAGGGATAAAATAAACGCCCTGAGAACTTTGTAGCACAGGTGTACAGTTTGTTTGAGAGAGTCATTGAAATTGCGTTTGTACTTTGTATTCATTTATTTTGCTGAAATGATTAATTATGTGGGTGTTATTAATGTACGTAATTGAAATGTGTCATTTTTCTCATTAATTTTTGTGTGAAGTGAATGAGCAGAATACTGGCACTTGGGTGTTGAGTAATGTCATTTCAGGTTCACATCAAAATAACTGCACATTGCAATAACGTATTGACCGTGCACGGTACCAGTATACTAGTAAATTAAAGTATTGAATTCATTTGAAAGATTGGTTGATTTTTGTGAGAAAATTGAGTAATTTCAAGAATATTTGAACTAAAAGCAAAAGGATCAGAGCTTTGAGGTGTTGTTGGTGAAGCGAAAGAATGGACAATCCAGTGTTTGCTTCTATTTTTTCGTTTGCTTCTTAGTATTTTCTATTCAAATTTGTTTTTTGTTTTCTTAGAATATACGAGCATAGTTTTCATTGATTTGTGTGTGTTGAATTTTCCTTTCTCGCTTTCCTTTTTTCTTCCCAAAATCTTGCTAACACACCTTTGAAGTGATGACGACTATAGGATATTCTCAGAGTCAATCCTTAATTAACCTTGTCTACGTCAACACTTCACAATAATTATTTACAATTTTTTGCGACTATTAATTACGGCAGACAACCTGAAGATTTGTCAAAATTAATATTAGAATTCTTTAATTAAGGACAGTCAGATGACTATTGTTCTTAAATGAAGATTTTGATTTTCAAGTAGTGTTTGTACCATAGTATTTATTTTACTTCACACGTTTCAGATTTTAGCCTTTAAATCCATTTTCACATAAACTGTAAAACACGGTACATATTAAAATTATTACACAATCACAGTTAATAATTATTGAATGGCACAAAATTAAAAGACCCTGAGGACTTTTCGTTAAAATACTAAAGCACACGTATACAATTATTTACAAGATGGCATTTAACTCAATAGTTATCAATAACTCCAAAGTTTCGGACATAGAGCCTTTTTCAAGGATCTTAGAACCTTCTCATCTTAGAACTTGGATCAAGAATGTAGAGCCTTTTTCAAGGATCGCGTGACAAGACGAACGCGCACACAACAAAAATTGCGACATGAGGTGCGACAAAGGAATTTTATATATATTCTTTCTTATAAAATTTTAAGTCACATTTTCAAAGCTATTTAACCTTTATAATAAAACTAGATGAAGCCGTGCAACGTTCTACAATTTTCAATCATTATTTTAAAGTTGGGTTGAACATCGTGTTGTTTTAAACGTTTGTGGCAACCCGTGAGTATGTATTGATTTCGGGAAAATAAACTACTAAGGTAGTTTGTTCGGTAAGAGTAGTGCGTGATATAACCAGTGGGTTGTAAGCGTTTACCCTATTCCGGAATATGAGATTCGACACCAACCTATATATCATCTTGCGAATTTCCCCCTTCAGGTATCATCCCAAGCGGGGCACATTTCCAATGGGCCACTGTCCCAAAGGGGCACTGTTTCAGCGGGACACCGCCCCATCCACCACAAGTTCTAGCCTCCCGACTGTTCTCCCGAGAGTGGTACTATAATGGGAGTGTGTGTGTACGCACGGTTTATTCTTCTCAAAATATCTAGACATCAAGACTCTGATATCAAGACAATTAAAGAATATATACTCTACCCCATCAATATTCTACTTCACCACTTACAATTTTCCTTCTGATCAGTAACTTTCCCCTGTTACTCGCCACAATTCATTCCTTACTACATAGTTCATCAATGTTCTGATTCTCTCGTACTTCTACGTACTCCCGTCAGCTATTGTCCGGTAAGTTATTATTAGATCATGCTGGATGTTGTGATATGTCATAATAAACGTATGTACATGCAGTGCAACCAATAGACTCCAACGTCCCCAAATACCTATCCTCAATCCATGCTGTTACTTCCTGCTGTTACTCCATGATGTCCCTCTCGTTCCACCTAAACTTCACCTCATTACTTTTCTTGAACACCCTCGTAATAACAAACTCATGACATGCTCTCTTGACATATCAACATTAACTCACCTCCAATATGTTCGATAATATTTTATACTGTAAACATCATCAATCGCTCTTAAATTTCTACATCACAATCAACATTCAATTCTTAATGTTAATTAAACCATAAAATACAGTATTATTTTCAGTAAAATGATAACAATTATTTGCTCAACCGCAACATTATAAACCATTTTGAGGAACGATATCTATCAATGCAATTCAAAGTAACGTCATATACAATTTTTTATTACTCTTCCTGTTCTCTTCTCAAAGCAGGCTTGTTAATCCCTTTTATATTATTTAATTTTCCTTTCTCTTCGTACAGCAACATCAAATTCTTCCCGAGTAGTTTGTTAGTTTAATGTTCGACTGATGAAACTTCTTTTATGCCCACATATACTTGGTCACGGTCATCATGATGTTCCGGGACATCAACGTTACGGCTTCTTAATCTGATCTTCCCTTGAGCTAGGTCAACTACAGCATCGTTTTTGTTAGAAAATCTGTCCCCAAAATCAATGTATCATTAACTTCTTCACTACTAATGCAACTATTTCGAATTTCCTGTTACCAATTTCTACATCCAGCGTAATCTACTTCATGACCGGACTTGACCTCTTCTGGGTCGTACCTATCACCTACGAGCGATTCATCGCTAAAAACCTCACTGGCAAGCTTCTCAAACCACCCGTTCTTTCTACCGACTGGTTCCTTTTATTCAAGTTCTCTCCACATCGAGACATTTATTCTTTATTTCGATCTTGGATCGTCTCTTCTTCCCTCTTCTGCGCTTGATTACGACCCTTTCCTTCTCTTCTCTCTGATTTTCCTTGGTCCCTAATCGCTACCACATTCATAACGTTTACATCTTTATCCTCTCAGTTCTTCTTACTTGTCACTTGACACATGATGCCGCACTTCATTTCCACTGCTCACCCAAGCTCACTAGCGCCGTATTGATGCTCACTGAGCATTACCTTAAGCTTAGAACTCGACCGTATATATCAGCGTTTAATCATAGTGATCCTGCCGTTATCACTAGGGCCCTGGCGCTCCCTCTTACGGTGCACTGCGAGATATTGCGTCATGCCCTGCTGCCTCGCACTTGCGTTACCGTTCAAGCTAACCCTCTTACTTGTTTATAACTCTCCCTGTATGAGATAAGAGTGCTGTGTAACGCTCGCTAGTTCACCTTATTGCACTTCGCAGTCCTTTATTATTGTCATTTACGTCTTGCTGCTGAATTTTCGCCTTGTCAGTCATTGCATGACGCATATTGATTTGTAAGAGATTCATCCTGGGTTTCAACAATCCCTCCCTTAACGTCCCTACTCTGATCACTACTATGCTTTTGCAACTCACTAATCTGGTCACTACTTTGCTTTTTCAACTCACTAAACTGATCACTCAAACCTGCCAACGCTATATATTACTGTAAAAAAAAGACGTTGGAGAAGGAAATGACATGCGGCGTTCCACAAGGCTCTAAAACCGTGTCATTTCTGTGGAACGTTTTGTACGATGACTCTCTTGAAATACATCTACCCGAGGGAACACGGCTTGTAGGCTTCGCAGATGATGCAATCATCATCAGTCTGGCACACACTGCAGAATAACTGCAGATTGTAGTAAATGATAGCCTGCAGAGGGTCAAGAGATGGCTGGACAGAAGAGGGCTACAGATGGCAACAGAAAGAACAGAAGCGATACTCGTCACAGATAAGGGGAACTACTCAAAACCGAGGATTATAGTCGCAGGCACGGAAATCACGTGGAAGACAAGCCTCAAGTACCTGGGAGTAGACGGACTCGACACTCAACTTTCAAGTACACACCAAAAATTGGGTACAAAAAGCGGCAGGGATTGTAAACGGCCTCTCACGATTGATGCCGAATATGGGCGGACTGAAACACTTTAAAAGAAGACTTCTCTCTAACGTCGTCCACGGCTGATAAGCCATGAAGATAATAGAATGGCTGATAAGCCATGAAGATAATAGGAATGAAAGAAGAATCGCAAACAGTATGTGCAAAAAAAAGAAGGATTGGAGTAATGCGAAAATCATAACAATGATAATTATAAACGCAATGAAACACAGATTTTTTTAGTGAGCTAAGAAATACTAAGAATAGGATGATGGGGAAGATAAATGCATGTAAATATGAACAGGGTAGAATACAAGAAGCACAAGTACTGGAAAAGTAGAGAGCATTCTTTATAAAAGTATTTAATTCTCCAGATAAAATAAATGAACTACACCAAAATAATCAGATATTATTTAGAGATGATATGCCAGAAGAAGATGAGATGAAGCCTACCTATAATGAGGTATGCTATATTATCAACAATATCAAACAAAACAAAGGATCTGGAACAGGTAACACCTCAGCAGAATTGATTAAATATGGAGGAAGAAATCCTAAAAAAGAAATACATAAATTAATACTTAAAATATGGCAAACTCATTCACATATCTTGGCTCAAGAGTAAATAGGAACAATGTAATTGAAGATGAGATAACTGAAAGAATTGCTGCAGGGAACCGGACTTACTTTGCCAATATAGATTCTATTCAAAAGTAAGCTACTCTTAAAAAGTGCGTAACTTTGACTTTATAAATTCGCTATAAAACCTGTAGTAACATATATGGCAGAGACCTGGATCCTAAAAGAAAATGATATTAGAAGGCTAAATGTATTCGAAAGAAAAACAATGAGAATGATCTTTGATCCAATAAAGGTTAAGGGTGACCACTGGAGGATAAGGTATAATCATGAAATTGAAGCCATCATAAAATCTAAAAGCATTGTAAATTGTATTATCTCACATTGGCTTGGCTGGTTTGGATACCTGCGTCAAATGCAAGAAGAAAGAATGGTCAAAAAGATTTATAATTGACACCCAACTGCAGTAAAAAAAAAGAGAGACCAAAAATCAGATGGAAAAATTATGTTATGATGGACATTAAAAGACATGAGGTGGTACAAGATAGAGGAAAATGGAAGGCAGATGTGAAGCATGCCAAGGCATTCGAGAGAATGTTGTAGCGCTTTAAAAGAAAAAGAAGATTACAATTTGTTGTCTTTTCTAGAATGTTTTTTTGTGAATTTGTCTTCTTCTTTCACAGGAAGTTTTTATATTTCTTTTATCATCCAAGCTTTGCTGCTTTCTGAGATGTTTGTTTTATGGTATTGTAAGAGATATGAGATCTTGAAATAATTTTTTTCTTTATTTGGATTACAGAAAGTGTTGATATTAGGTTGGTGTTAGAAATTTCATGTGGCACTGGCCATGATTCATTAGTTAGTTATAATGAAATGAGTTTAAGCTTTTTAAGTTGTAATTCATAGGCTCCTTATTATGTTTATTTTTAGTGATGTGTTTTTTGTTTTGAGGGTCAGTATCTTGCATTATGATTGCTGAGCCCTGTATCCTAGGAGAAACTTGAAAAAATGTGTTTTGTTTGTTTAAGAGTATTTGTTCAATTGCTGTTTGAGAGCTTTTATTGCTTTGTTAGAGCATCTACGATCACATCAAGTTTTAAGAAGAGCAAAAATTCATCAGTTCATTAGTTGTGAATATTAGAAGATTTTCATTAAGTGCTTGGTAAAAGCTTAGAAGGAAAATATAATGCTTATAAATTTCTAAAATTGCACATTCTGTGTCTAAATTGCACATTTAATGTTTGAATTTAGTTACTACTTTGGAGTCGTTAACATTAGTCAGGTAATCCGTATGCAAATGCCTCCGTAGATGACTGCTGTTAGAGTGTTTGGTCTAAAGTACGAATTTTGAATTAATGCACTCTCCAGAAATTGCAGATTGGGCTCCTTTCTAGCTGCAACAGCAGCATATCTTACAGTACAGTTATCTACCAATATATGGTAGAAGTGTGAATTCAAGAATAATGGACTTCAATGCAAGGTTGAAACTGCAAACTTATTTACGTCAAAACCTGCTTTTTAATTTCTCGTATACATACGGAGACATTGGTAATGCTATCACTGAACTATAACAGACAGCAAATCTTGAAAATGATCTCGTACCTCTACGCACTTTTGACTCCTACCAAACACGGCCATATTCATCAAAAGTTTGTTTAAGTTAAGATGTCCCTCAATATAGAACTCGTAGACTGCAATAGTGGCACAACTCAAAAAGGAAGAATTTTGAATTATTGCACTCTCCAGAAATTGCATATTGGGCTCCTTTCTAGCTGCAACAGCAGCATATCTTACTGTACAATTATCTACCAATATATGGTAGAAGAGTGAATTCAAGAATAATGGATTTCAACATAAGGTTGAAACTGGAACTCATTTACGTCAACACCTGATTTTTACTTTGTCGTATACACACGGAGACATTGGTAATGCTATCACTGAACTATCACAGACAGCAAATCATGAAAATTTCTCGTTCCTCTACGCACTTTTGACTCCTACCAAACACGGCCATATTCATCAAAAGTTTGTTTAGGTTAAGATGTCCCTCAATATAGAACTCGTAGACTGCAATAATGGCACAACTACAAAAGGAAGAATTTTGAATTAATGCACTCTCCAGAAATTGCAGATTGGGCTCCATTCTAGCTGCAACAGCAGCGTATCTTGCAATACAGTTATCTGCCAATAAACGGTAGAAGTGTGAATTCAAGAATAATGGATCTCAACATAAGATTAAAACTGCAAACTCATTTACGTCAACACCTGATTTTTACTTTCTCGTATACACACGGTGACATCAGTAAAGCTATCACTGAACTATCACAGACAGCAAATCTTGAAAATGATCTCGTACCTTTACGCAATTTTGATTTCTAACAAACACGGCCATATTCATCAAGAGTTTGTTTAGGTTAAAAATGTCTCTCCATAAAGAACTCGTAGACTGAAATAGAGGCACAACTCAAAAAGTACGAATTTTGAATTAATGCATTCTCAAAGAATTGCAAATTGGGCTCTTTTCTAGCTGCAACAGCAGCAAATCTTAACAGTACAGATGTCTACCAATACATTGTAGAAGTGTGAATTCAAGAATAATGGATTTCAATGCAAGGTTGAAACTGCAAACTTATCTACGTCAAAACCTGCTTTTTAATTTCTCATATACACACGGAGACATTGGTAATGCTATCACTGAACTATCACAGACAGCAAATCATTAAAATTTCTCGTTCCTCTACGCACATTTGACTCCTACCAAACACGGCCGTATTCATCAAAAGTTTGTTTAGGTTAAGATGTCCCTCAATATAGAACTCGTAGACTGCAATAATGGCACAACTACAATAGGAAGAATTTTGAATTAATGCACTCTCTAGAAATTGCAGATTGGGCTCCACTCTAGCTGCAACAGCAGCGTATCTTACAGTACAGTTATCTACCAATATACGGTAGGAGTGTGAATTTAAGAATAATGGATTTCAACATAAGATTGAAACTGCAAACTCATTTACGTCAACACCTGATTTTTACTTTCTCGTATACACACGGAGACATTCGTAAAGCTATCTCTGAACTATCACAGACAGCAAATCTTGAAAATGATCTCGTACCTTTACGCAATTTTGATTTCAACCAAACACGGCCATATTCATCACAAGTTGGTTTAGGTTAAAATGTCTCTCCATAAAGACCTCGTAGACTGAAATAGAGGCACAACACAAAAAGTACGAATTTTGAATTAATGCATTCTTCAAGAATTGCAGATTGGGCTCTTATCGAGCTGCAACAGCAGCATATCCTAACAGTACAGATGTCTACCAATACATGGTAGAAGTGTGAATTCAAGGATAATGGTTTTCAATGCAAGGTTGAAACTGCAAACTTATTTACGTCAAAACCTGCTTTTTAATTTCTCGTATACATACGGAGACATTGGTAATGCTATCACTGAACTATCACAGACAGCAAATCATTAAAATTTCTCGTTTCTCTACGCACTTTTGACTCCTACCAAACACGGCCATATTCATCAAAAGTTTGTATAGGTTAAGATGTCCCTCAATATAGAACTCGTAGACTGCAATAGTGGCACAACTCAAAAAGGAAGAATTTTGAATTAATGCACTCTCCAAGAATTGCAGATTGGGCTCTTTTCTAGCTGCGACATCAGCATATCTTAACAGTACAGATGTCTACCAATACATGGTAGAAGTGTGAATTCAAGAATAATGGATTTCAATGCAAGGTTGAAACTGCAAACTTATTTACGTCAAAACTTGCTTTTTAATTTCTCGTATACATACGGAGACATTTGTAATGCTATTACTGTACTATAAAAGACAGCAAATCTTGAAAATGATGTACTTCTACGCAAATTTGACTCCTACCAAACACGGCCATATTCATTAAAAGTTTGTTTAGGTTAAAAATCTCCCTCAATATAGAACTCGTAGACTGCAATTGTGGCACAACTCAAAAAGGAAGAATTTTGAATTATTGCACTCTCCAGAATTTGCAGATTGAGCTCCTTCCTAGCTGCAACAGCAGCATATCTTACAGTACAGTTATCTACCAATATATGGTAGAAGTGTGAATTCAAGAATAATGGATTTCAACATAAGATTGATACTGCAAACTCATTTACGTCAACACCTGATTTTTAGTTTCTCGTATACATACGGAGACATCCGTAAAGCTATCACTGAACTATCACAGACAGCAAATCTTGAAAATGATCTCGTACCTTTATGCAATTTTGATTTTTACCAAACACGGCCATATTCATCAGACGTTCGTTTAGGTTAAAAATTTCCCTCAATATAGAACTCGTAGATTGCAATAGTGGCACAACTCAAAAAGGAAGAATTTTGAATCATTGCACTCTCCAGAAATTGCAGATTGGGCTCCTTTGTAGCTGCAACAGCAGCATATCTTACAGTACAGTTATCTACCAATATATGGTAGAAGAATGAATTCAAGAATAATGGATTTCAACATAGAGATTGAAACTGCAAACTCATTTACGTCAACACCTGATTTTTACTTTGTCGTATACACACGGAGACATTGTTAATGCTATCACTGAACTATCACAGACAGCAAATCATGAAAATTTCTCGTTCCTCTACGCACTTTTGACTCCTACCAAACACGGCCATATTCATCAAAAGTTTGTTTAGGTTAAGATGTCCCCCAATATAGAACTCGTAGACTGCAATAGTGGCACAACTCAAAAAAAAAAAGAATTTTGAATTAATGCACTCTCCAGAAATTGCAGATTGGGCTCCATTCTAGCTGCAACAACAGCGTATCTTACAGTACAGTTATCTACCAATATACGGTAGAAGTGTGAATTCAAGAATAAAGGATTTCAACATAAGATTGAAACTGCAAACTCATTTACGTCAACACCTGATTTTTACTTTCTCGTATACACACGGAGACATCCGTAAAGCTATCACTGAACTATCACTGACAGCAAATCTTGAAAATGATCTCGTACCTTTACGCAATTTTGATTTCTACCAAACACGGCCGTATTCATCAGAAGTTTGTTTAGGTTAAAAATGTCTCTCCATAAAGACCTCGTAGACTGAAATAGAGGCACAACTCAAAATGTACGAATTTTGAATTAATGCATTCTTCAAGAATTGCAGATTAGGCTCTTTTCTAGCTGCAACAGCAGCATATCTTAACTGTACAGATGTCTACCAATGCATGGTAGAAGTGTGAATTCAAGAATAATGGATTTGAATGCAAGGTTGAAACTGCAAACTATTTACGTCAAAACCTGCTTTTTAATTTCTCGTATACATACGGAGACATTGGTAATGCTATCACTGAACAATAACAGACAGCCAATCTTGAAAATGGTGTCGTACTTCTACGAACTTTTGACTCCTACCAAACACGGCCATATTCATCAAAATTTTGTTTAGGTGAAGATGTCCCTCAATATAGAACTCGTAGACTGCAATAGTGGCCCAACTCAAAAAAGGAAGAATTTTGAATTAATGCACTCTCCAGAAATTGCAGATTGGGCTTAATTCTAGCTGCAACAGCAGCGTATCTTACAGTATCTTGATTAAAATAATATCTATTTATATTTGGAAACAAACTAAAATATCTAAGTCATTATCCTACAAAGATAGATATTAACAATCAAAAGTTGAAATTTAATTTCACACAGGAAACAACAGTGTCAGCATCAAATATATGAACGTACGACACAAATCAAGTTAACAAGACAAGGCCTGAAAACGGCATTTACAAAGACATTTCACTTAAATCATATCTTAAAAAAAAATTCAAACTCAGAATCATCAGAAGATACGGCTTAAGTTTGATGTATTTTTTCTTTCTCCGTTCTTAAATATTATAAGGCCTTCGTTCTTTATCATGCAACTGGTACTTCAAAATTTTCCCTGCACATGTGGGAAAGATGATGCATTGTGAATATAAAAATATTTCTTCATTTTTTATCATTTTGCATGTTTTCTATCAGGGTTGTACCGCCGATTTTTGTAGTGTTTTCTCCAGTGCGATATTGGTTTTACATTAACATTAACCTATCTATTTTTTATGTTTCGATGTTTTATTTGTTTGAGTGTTATTACTTGCCTCTCTATTGCTCCGTTTATAAACCTACCGTATGTTATCCTAAGTGCTTTTCTTACTGTGTCTTTTGTTTCATTTCTGAAATAGTTGAATTTTTTCTTTGGCTTCTATTGATTGAATTTATATTTCTTTGTTTCCAATTTTGTGTGTTGAAGGTCTCGTATGTGACCCATTTCCTTTCCTTCTATATTATGCGCTCATAGCAGAAACATTTCTCCTCTCCATTGGTTCGGTCACTGAAGCAGGGGCATCCGAAATCGAGCGGTAAGGACCGGGCGGCTATCGGACGGCATAGGCCGGTGCGGGGTGGGATGGCATGGTGCGGTCCGAGATTGGACGGCTTGGAGCGGTCCGGCCCGGCGGGTGACCACGTGGGGGCCGTAGCAGTGGACGCCAATCGTCGTGGAGGCGCAACCCCGCGTCGCTATTGATGTTTTGCAAGTGTTTGCTATCTTCATAGCTTCCTTGATTCTTCTGGGCTTCCATCACTCTTCTCTGGCTAGCACTCTCGTGTCCTTAAACAAGAAGACCAGTTTCCCAAGCGTGCTGGGCGACAGCGGAGCGTTGAATTTTCTTATGTTTGAAGTGGCGAATGTACTCGCGTAGCCGTTCCTCCACATTTCTGCCAGTCTCGCCGATGTAATTGCACCCACAGCAACATGGCATAGCGTATACTCCTGGTGTTTGAAGTGGTGGGAGCTTTCTTTGACCCGCACTAGGGTTTGGCCGAGCTTATGTTGGGCCTTAAAGATTGTTTTAATTCTGATTCGTCTCAATAGTTTACCGATCCGGTCTGTGATGCCCCGAATGTAAGGGAGTGTTTTCTTGTCTTCAGTTTCGTTGGTGTTTGTTTCTCTGTGAGCAGTCGGGTGGTGGGTGAGTCGTATAGCTTTCTGGATCGTGGGTCCGTTGTACCCATTAGCCGCGAAGGTCTTCTAGAGAATTTCCCGCTCAGCTGGCTTCATCACAGATTCAGGCTGCTCGGGTGGCGAGATTTCTCAGAACGCCGTTCGTCGCAGGGTGGTGGTGCGATTCTGCATTGAGGTAGCGGTTCGTGTGCGTCATTTTCCTGTAGACCGCGTGTCCTAAGCTGACGTCGTCACCTCTGCTAACCAAGGCGTCGAGGAAGAGTAATCGGCCATTCTTTTACACCACCACGCTAAACTTGATTTTGGGATGGGCGCTGTTCAAATTATCTAAACATTCCTGGAGGGTGTCCTGTCCGTGGGGCCATATAACGAATGTGTTGTCTACATATCTGACCCACATGCCGGGTTTTATCCTGGCGTTTTCCAACGTATCCTTCTCGAAGGCCTCCGTGAAGAGGTTGGCAGCTATGATAAGGGAGAGCCCATGGCCACGCCTTCTACATGGACACACGCTGCCCCGGAACTGGAAGAAGGTGGATGACAGGCAAAAGTGGGCGAGGTCGGCCTATTCTGCCGGTAGTCCACGGCTTCTAATTTGTTCCGGTTGACCGTGACTCCTTCGTCAACCGGAACCAAGGTGAAGAGCGATGTTACGTCAAAACTGACTAGAATGTCAGTATTCTTTAACAGCCTACCTTGCAGCAGGTCGATGAAGTGGCTGGAGTTCTTGACTGCCGTCGCAACATCTTCTGTCAGAGGGCGTAGTTTGTTGGCAACGTGGCGTGCCAGCGGACATGTAGGAGAGTTTACGGCGCTCACAATTGGCCATAAAGGTATATCAGGCTTGTGAAATTTGGGAAGCCCGTACGGCCGTGGCATAGCGCTGTTGCCCACCTTTAACCTCCATTTGATTTCGCTTTCAAGAACGGTGGAGTTGTTGACGCGGGCCGCGACTTCTCGAAGTTTCCGGAGTGGATTGTGCTGGACCGGGGCGTAGGACTCGTCTTCGAGTAGGGCGGCCACTTTGTTGTGGTATACTTGCATCTTCATGACCATGGTGGCGTTCCCTTTGTCCGCAGGTAGGATGATATCATAGCGCAGGCGTAAAGCGCGCAGTGCAAGGCGTTCTTGCCGGGAGATGTTGCTGCGCGGTAGTTTTGCCCGCGTTAGAATGCGTGCTGTCGCTCTACGGATTTAGTCCGCCTCCTCCTTGGACAGGGGCGTGAGAGCGCACTCGATCCCTGCGACGATATCTGATGTGGGCACCCGCGTAGGTACAGAAGCGAAGTTAAAGCCCTTCCTTAGTACCGTAAGCGTAGGTTCATCCAGGTCTACGGGTCAGGGTCATTGTAGGGAAACCGCCTCCGGGTGTTGTTTCACCTTGAACTCTTTCCACTGATGTATGTTAATGGTGCCTGTGCATGTACATAACAATAACGATTTTCTATGCAAATCAGCAAAGCTGATTTTATTTATATTCATTATTTCATTATTTTCATACGATGTACACGATGTTATCATTGCATCTGTCGCTTATTGGCTAGTGAATCTCGTCATATAAATGTGTCATTTGGTTATCTGTAAGATACTAAGTGCAAAAATATGGTTTTCACAACTCGTTCTTTTTTTAATGTTTTCCACTTAAGTGATTGTACAGTGTCTATGCATAGATGCATCGGTTCATTTTTCTATGTATATTAGCAATGAATTATATATGTTTACTTTATTTAGTTATTGTCATATGATTTTGTTCACCAAGAATTATTGAATATGTTGCAAATTGTCACTTGCAAATTAATCAATCAATTTTTAGTATTTAAATTCTTAATCTCAACACGATACACATAATATAAATATGTGCTCTCACACATTTATTTTTTTGATGTTTTCAGTCCATGTATGTGTATGGTGTCTGCGCATGTGCACAACAATTACGATTTTTTGTGCAATTGGACAGTGCTCTTTTTATTTGTATTAATTATTTCATTACTGTCGTTGGATCTTTACACTATGTTGTCAGTGTGTACGTCGCTTTTTTAAAACTTATTAATATCAACTTGATCTTGTGTTTTAATAGTAACAGCGTATTCAGTGCAGAAATCTGTGCTCTCACAACTACGTCTGTTTCCACCCATGTATGTCAATGTGGCTAACAATGTTTTTTCTAAGAATATGAGCAAAGTCCCTTTTAATTATACTTTACTTGAAATAATTTAGCTATATTAATAGTGGCTAATGTTTTGCTGATTAGATGAACACTATACATGTCTTCCTATTTTTTAATTGCTTGCCTCCTTTTTTGCCTGTTGCTTGAGTGAAAGTATATTGACTGTGCTTAGTTCCCTTCCGTAATCCAGATTCCTCTGCTAATATGCGTTCTACAATGTTTTTAATATATTTGCAAGTATTTTTGCATATATTATGTTGGCTATGTTTAGTAGGCTTCATTTCCCTTCATTTACACAGACGTAGATCTTTTGGAAGATACTTATATAATTATATATTCCCTCCATTTTCTTTTTGGGTGCTTTTCCATTTTTATACATTTGTAAATTGTTCTTTATTTCCAAATATTCTATTCTTCTGGGTAGGTAAAGGTATTATTCATTATCTCCAAATCCTTAATTTTCATGAAATTTATGTTCATTAATCTAACATTTTTACATTTTTGTTACAATTATGGCTGTTCCGCAAACTTGTCTGTCTGTCGGTTCTCTACATATGGTAGTCAGATATGCCGAGTTGGTAGCTGGACAGTGTTTAAAAAGTGTCAGTTTGGGAGACTTTCAGGTATTGAATGATACATTTCTGATCTTTTTGTCCGAGTTCGTTTCAACGCGTTAGTCGGGGTGCGTTCTGGTCCCCTGTTGTACTTAGAACAGTTCAGTCAATCTTGTAATGACGCAAATAATTTTATTTTTTACTTCTTCCCGTACATTACTGATGATTAGTATGTCTTTCGTAGTCTGTATTGCTGGTAGTATTCAATGATTTAATTAGGTCAATAGAGTTGGAGTTATTTTGTTGTTGTGATTCTTGATGGTTTATTTTGTGTAAAATCCGTTTTTTGTTATCTCTGGATGTTGATCTAAATACCGTAAAGTTGTTTAAATTGACATTTGGGAGGGCGGGTCCTGTCCGGCTTTGTATCTTATGGTGTTTTCGCTCTCTGTTGTCTGTGTGAGTCCAGTATTAGTAGAATTTACAAATTAATACGTGTACAGAAACAATATAAAACTGAACATAAAGAATAACTTTTTACCATCCACATTTTTTTATAAAAATCTTAAAATGTGAAATAATACACATATGTAACAATATTATTGGTGGTAAGTCTTTATTAATATTATTATTAGACATAAACGTCTTTATATATTCATTTAGTAATTTATGCTACATTTTTGACGAACGTTTCAAATGTTACCTCATCAATTCAGGTTAGTAAGTTCAAGTGATTCAGCAATAATACCAACATCAAGTCAAAACTCATCAAGCATCTTATTATCTTCATTTTAAACACCAAGAACAACAGCAAATTCATCTGATTTTCCTTCAAATTGTTTTAAATCTTCTTTTATGCTGTCACTACAATCTACTTTTTTGAACATTTCACTTATTGTCTGTAATAAACATGACAGGACAGAATTTCCAATGATAATGACTAATGGAGTGGTTTTTATGCTTCATATATTTTAACATTATATAGACCGCCATCGTTTAGTAAAATAAAGCAATATCAAGAGAAATTATTTGTGGAAGCAAAATGAATTGCTCAAAATCCATCATTATCTGTGATAATTACCTCAGCTCCCAATTCGGCGCAACATCCCAATACCTGAATTGACGTATGTTGAGCAGCCTGCAATACAGGTTACCTTCTTCGTACACGAATATAATTTTATGTGAATAATTCGAAAAATTGAAAGGACGTAAAAATTGAAAGGAAGTAGTAATCGAAAAGTGAAATAAAGAAACGCGGTATTCGACGATGTACAATTTTTTTTGTAACTTATATAAGATAGTGTGTTCATTCTCCATGCGTTCAAAATACGTTCACTTGACTTCCTTTCCCCATTCTAAATTTACAGTCTTCAAACGTGTCATGTCCATTGGTACCCAAGGCATTCTGAAACTAATTATAGCACGTAGTTCCTTCCAATATGATTCTATGTAGCCTAAGAGTGGTTTCAGTGGGTAATTCATTCATATGAATATAAGCCTATTATTTTGGCACAGCTGGACTTTCAAGATTTTCGAAGGGACACTGCTTTCCTTTTTTGTTTTATTATATCTATGAGGCAAAATCGTTACTTTTGAACCAAGGGCGTTATATGGCGAATAATATTAATAATTACAACTCGTGAATTGGAAATTTCCTGAAAAAGATATTTATGAGAAATTTGCAAGACAGAGGCGCTATTACTTATACTGTCTTCATGGTGGGACGTATTGTTACCACATTAATGAATCATTTTAATGATTTTTCACATGTTTTCCCCTTTTGGGGATTTTAATTCTGATTGATGTCGCAGTGTTTGTTTATATTGTTACCATTCGTTTATTTATTTTGACTTTTGACCATTGTAATACATTCTTTTCGATGATACATTGATGGAAGTTATATATAACATTAAATTTCTATCAAGTGGATTAGATGGTTTTTATAAATGACCAATACCCTATACGTGACTGTAGTATTATACAGAAAACATTCTCATTGTTAACGTTTCTGTGATCTGCAACTATCTTGTTGAATGTGCGAAGTAAATCATAAATTCATATCACTTATTTGACGCCATAAAAGGTATACATGTACCAAGAAACTTGTTTACGGATAAAATATTTCACAATTGTTGATGACTGATGAAATATAAAAATATATCGGTTATGTTATTCACTTTCATGTTACTAGTTTTCTTGTTTTATTTATCGATATGCGACCTTTTGTTCTTATCACGTACTAATTCCGCTTAGACAGCTAAAACGAAATGTGTCCATATAAGTTTAGGGTAACAATTTAGAAAGTTTATGGAGAAATAGCAGAGCACCCCACACTCAAGGCCGGGGATACAACTGAGAGCTATTTTTTGAACTGCCTGTTTGAATATGGTGCGTTTGTACCTTATTCCTCGGAGTTCACAAGACAGGCACTTGGAGGTATGTCACACATTGGGGCGCGGGAAGTGTTCGGTGGGAACTGCTCTAGATGTGTACTATCTTCGATATTAAAGTGATTGATTTAAAAAGCTATCGCTTGGTTCATTCCTCGGAGATACATCTCACATTTCTCACACAGGATTATTTTATTTTATAAGAGGATGATCTGAAAATACTTTACTCAGAGTCTCAGCTTAAAAAGGATTTACTAATACGAATCCACGAACGATTAAAATAGGCAGATATGAAACAGCTGTACATCAATTTTGAATAAGAAGTAATGATCGCAATAACGGCAGCCATGTTAACGCATTCATTAGACACACTCGATCTCGTATGGCAACTCTAATAATTAATAGTCATAGATTAAGTGTGGCTTCTTTATCATCTGTTATTGCTTATAGATTTCCATAAGACGATAACTCGAACTATCTCACGCACGATTAGCTCGTTCTCTTGATATATATTTTTACATAATCCATTTCGATGCTTTCTACTGCTCACATATGACTTATGGCTGCTTACTACTTTGGCGAATTTGAAACGCTTGGGTTTGCCTCCAATTTAGTCTCACAGTTCTTACCAACTGATGTTGAGAAAAAGTTGAATGGTAATTTAACCCAAATAAGCACATTTTTCTGGAGATCTCTTCGATTACGCTTGATAAAAAACATAATTATTGTTTGCAATTTTTAGGCAATTGCTTATTTTGTAGTTTTACGAAAAGTTATATCTTGTATATTACACCCCATAAACTGGCCGAGTAGCAAGTGTGAGCCATTGGGTTCTTATCTTGATAATATGACTAGGAAAATCGGATGGTTAAGAAACGTATCTAAAACATGAAAGCAATTCTCAATTATGTTTTGTGTGACGAAGCGTATTTGTCTAAACATGGTCGAATAGAATCGCTAATCAAAATCGTCAGGATTCAAATTATTTTACATCTTTTCATCTATTACATCTGTCAGTATGGAATAGGATAATACATCTAACGTAATTTCGTTCCTTTTTTTCAATATCTTAATGTCAGCCTATAGTAAGAACTTCCAACCTGGAGAACTAGTTTTTTTAATTGATGATTTTTTTCTAGAACTCTTTGATAAACAAATTTATAATTAATAATTCAGCATTAATTATTTAAATATCAACACAAAAGGGAGGAAGAAAATGCAAATAAAAGTGGGTGAATATTTACGATTATAATAATACCTCTTTTGAACTAGTGGTGAATGTATGTATCTTTAGAAGGTGATGATGTAGAGTTCAACTTTCGTTTTTAGTAATACTTTAAGGCTGATAATAATCGTATTCTCCTGCAGCACTTAAAGGTCCATATACGACATCATATAGGATAATATACTATTATCCAATACTATCCTATTACTAATATACTATCTCTCAATTTCAAATAAATGGACAAAATTGATCACATAATAATAGTTAGCCATTGCTTCACAGAGTTTTCCCACGTTACTATCAATTATGTACTTTCAAAATTATATTTTATTGACATTTAAAACTGATATTTGAAATATTTCTGTATTTCGGAAACAACACGCATGCACACTCACAAACAAGTAAGCTGTATTTCCTTTCAAACCAAGACTTTACTATAATACAGACGTCAGAAACTAAAATAACATCTTTGTTGTTTACCACAACATGATTTCTGATTAATAAATCGGTGGGAACTGCTAAAAATATGACACGAAGGAATGTTCATGGTATCAATACTTATCCTAATACTCAATGAACTTATATTATAAAATCTAATTTCTTACTGTAATATTATTGAAATGTTTCTTTTGTTAAGGTAGATTTTGAATACACAAACATTTTTTTTTGAAAACACAAAATTTTGAAAACACAAAATTTTGAAACAAAATATAAAAATAAACAAAAATTTTGGAAAGTTCTTTGATCAATGCTTGATTTGCTATGCTCATGTAAATATATGTGCTTGTATAAATTAAGGTAAACAATTAGGGAAGTGTATGGAGAAATTGTAGAGCACCTCATTCTGAAGTCCGGGGACACAATTCAGGGTAATCTTGTGAACTGCCTGTTTGAATACGGAGCGTTTGTACCATATTCCTCGGAGTTCACAAGAGAGCCGCTGGGAGGTGTGTCACCCTTCGGCGCGCGGTGGAGCTCCACAGGAAGTCTTCAGTGGAGGCTGCTTGAGATGATCTCTCCCTTCGATAATAAAGTAATCGGTTTTAGAAACTATCGCTAATTGGCTTTTCAAAGCTGTCTTAATTTTTCTTCTTAGCTCTCTGCAACTTCTGATCAATAGCTGGCAATTAATATCTCACAAGCCATTTTTAACATTCTACTGAATACTTTGTGGAATAGATTTAGGGGGTAACGATATATTTCGCATTTACTGCACATGTATTTTAAAAATATGACAACTAAAAATTATACTATATATACTACTATATTTTTAAGAAAGTCAAGTAAACACTGACTTTTTCTTTGCCTTCAGAGTAAAAGGTGACAATATTTCTCTAAAGCCATGTTTGGTGTACCTCCTGAAATCTTTAAGATTATGGCTCAATTAAGGCTTGCGGTGCGTCTCGACTTCTCTCC
Source organism: Teleogryllus occipitalis (assembly GCA_011170035.1). Lineage (NCBI taxonomy): Eukaryota > Metazoa > Arthropoda > Insecta > Orthoptera > Gryllidae > Teleogryllus > Teleogryllus occipitalis. Next base: position 230,543 of record BLKR01001709.1, on the reverse strand, counting down.
CTTTCCAATATTGTGTTGTTCCATTCCATATTTTTCCAATACTAAGGTGGAAGAATTCACAAATGCATGATCATACATGCCCACATTACCATGTACTAGATCCATTACCATATAAGTAGTAGGGACATTTCAATTCTTGGGACATTTTGCTGTCTTGATTTTACTGAATTTATTTCTTCTCCATTTTGAATTTTATAGCGAATATTTCGACTTTTTTCAAAGAAGGGTCGTAAGATCTGATTGCGTGTTTTCCAATTTTGCTCATTGGGGTATGTAATAGAAGCGTATCTCTAGGTTGCCTTTTATCGTATGAAGGTAGTCATTGTGCTTGTTTGCACTGGAATCTGCACAGCGCTGCTAGACCACGCAGTTCTGCTTGCCATTTCGCTCGCGCCTGAACTGCTCTAATTTTTTCGTGTGTACGCACAGAAAAAGGGAGGTTTTTCTTTTCATAATTGTTGATGTATTTCTTTCTCACTTAGGTACGTTTTGACTAAATTAAATAATATTCTTACGTGCCGACTGTCACATGCGTTTTAGCGTAAATGTCACATGGTATATCGCTACCTAAAATCCAGCAAGACAGTCACCGAGTAATATTTTCCCGTTTCTGACTAAACGTTTTGACGTTTCTATATATGATGTATATATACATTTTTGTTTGATATTCTGAGTATTATATGCTACACAACGTAACGAAAATCTATAGGGTGGACAGTAGTGTCTTTGTTTTTTATTTATCGTACATAGGTCAATATTATATATTTTAATCCAAAAAAAGGACACGCAAAGATAGGTAATTTTTTTAAAAACATTCTTTATTTGAAAGTATTTATATCGTAGAGCTACTACGTGCAGTTTTTACTCAAAATTACAGGAAAACTTTGCGATCGTGTGATTAAATCTCACTTTAGTTGAATCCTTTTCTGTATATATTCCTGATGATAGAACTTCCTTTTACAATTTGAGCAAGATGATTCGATCACTCTTGTCTGTGGCCATAGTTTTATTGACGATACCTCTTTATGCTGTTCGAATCGTTGATCTATAGAGTCCAGTCCTTTTACTCGTTTCCGTTCAATGGGAATATTTGATATTTCCTACTAGACATTTGAGTCATTTGCTGCATTAAACCGTTATTTGTTCATGATTTATCTTCGAAAGCTGCGAAATCACTTCTGTATGATAATTGATGTTCATTTTGGGATAAGGTCACAAGAATATTGCTTTATGAACAGTTTCGATTTTTAATCACAGTTTCGATTTTTATCTGCACGCGTGTCCTTTAAAATTTTCTCTTTCATTCTACAGTGAATTTAGCGTCATGTTAAGTTTTCACTTTATAAATGAATTGAGATTTTTATGAAAAGTATTTATTTACATACTGATACTTAACCCAGTACATGGGTGGAAAGATATTTAAAATAGTATAAAAATTACACCGATTGAAATTTGTCGTCTGACTTTTTGATTGACTCTGAAATTTGTCCGTACAAGATATTATTAATTATTAGTTATTAATTATTAATTATTATTAAAGATTAAAACGATAACTCTTCAGTTGCTTTTGTGTAGAGTTAAATTGTGGTAAATGCTCAAGTTGTGGCTTTCTGTGCCATGCCTTCCACAGCATCGGCGAGTGCACTTACATTATCATGAAGGAAAAGGAAGCAATGGAATGAAGTATCAGTTGAACACGTCACTTCGCTTCCTGAGGTCTTCTTTGCATTCAGCTGCATGCCCCCTGTGGGGACTCTTCAGTCGGCTCTGAGTATTGTGGTTGCTTCTAAATGGTCACTTACGCCTCCACTGCCCCGTACAGAGACGGAGATTGGGAAGCTGGGTGAAAAAGAAGGGATATTTTCTTATAGGTTGGGTGGGTTATTTTGTTAAGGGTTTTAGGACGATGGAAAGAGAGGTGCGAGAGAGGATGGGAAAGGAGTGGTTAAGAGGGGTTGGGGTAATATAGAAGTTTTTTAGTTTTTTATTTTCATTTTTTTATTTTTTATTTTTGTACATATTATTTAATTTTGAATATAGTTTTTAATTTTTTATATATTTTATTTTTTTATTTTTTAAAACTTTTTCAAAATACATTTGGGAGAGGAATGGCTTAGGAGTGGGAGCGTGGTAGTGGCGTTTGTCGTTTCGTTAGTTTTGGTTCCTTCTAGAGTCGGTGTTTCGTCTTTGTGATCGTCTTGTCTGTAATCGTCAATGGCGCGTCATACGTCATCGTGGTTCGTCGTAGGCTTCCTGCAGCAGGTAATTGGGGGCGGAAGCTGTAGAATATCTAAAGGATGTATTTTGCGGGAGGGTCTGAGAGGATTGGATAGGATGTGAACGTGTGGGGTTATTGGAGTCTGGAAAATTGGATTGGTGGTGAAGTTTTGAGTGATGGTTTTTGCGGATTTATGGATGTAGGTTAGAATTAGAGGTATGTTGTGTAAGGAACAGCTGTTGAATCTCGTGTATAGTGGAGGTCGGAATTTGGAAGGCGGATATTTCTATTTTCGGTTCTGGTGATATAGTCAAGGTTGGTAGGGGATGTGACTATCCAGTTTGGATGAGCATAGGTGAGTGTGGATCGGATCTAGGAAAAATAAACGAGGATTATTTTTTGGGGGAGAATGGATTGGTTTGTCAAAAGCGGGTAGAGGTCGTTGATTATTCTGTGAGTTTTGGTGATAGAGAGTTGGATGTGATAGGACGAAAGGAGTTTCTGAGAGAAAATGACGCAAATGTATTTAAATTGGGGTTGCCAAGGGAAGGGAATTTGATTTATTGTGAGAGGTGGGGAGTTGGATGGGGGTTTTATATAGGATTTTACATCACAAACGTCCAAGACCTAGATTCACGACATGAAACTCTTACGTTGAGCTAAACAGTTATTAAACAAATAAACTATTTAAATATACAAATTAATACTAATAAATAAGTACTAATATATTATACTATATACTAATAAAGTACTAATAAATAAGTACTAATATATTATTAAAGTACTAAAATCTAATCTACTCTTAGCTATAATGGTCTGCGTCTGTAAATTGATGTGCTGTTATTTATATGAATCAACGAATTGTTTCACAGTACCAATACGTGTTTTAGCGAATAATATTAATAAGTACCTGGTTTCGTGCTACGTTCCTCAAATCGTTTGCCACGAGCCCGCCACATGAATACAAAACAAGGTCAGTTGGATGCGACGCATATCCAGTTTCAGATTTTCTTTCTTTGATTATTATGTTCTTTATAACATTCGTCCAAAAGTTGCTCTTCTTTGTTACCATTTCATTTCTCTTTATGTTCATTATAGGTTACGAAATTACTATTCTCGTACTGCATGTTTCAACAGTACGAAAATTACAGCACAAAATTGATGACACAAGACTAAATGTGTTAATATGGGTTTAAGTGTCATTTTTATTCGAACTGTAAAAACTGTAACACATATTTACATTTCTGTATTATATTGTTTTTTAAAGAATGGACGAGCAAAACTAACTTTTGTTCACTTTTTGTCATAAGTTATCTTATACAAGGACTAATACTAATTGAAAAATAGAAGACTGTGAAAATGTGTTTGTACGAATGAAATCAGCGAATTCAAATGTGCACGCCAGTAGCTTGCCGCTGGGCGCCAAGTCGCCGCGCTCGGCCGCCTCGTCCGGGAAGCTTTCCGCGTTCGGTGCAGGGACGGCATTCCGCGGGTTGCCACTACTCCGCCGGCGCAGCCCGCGAGGCTCGAGTGCGCGAACGGATTCCTTGATGTACTCGTGCCCTCTCTAAAAGGGCGTCCACGTGCTGTTCAGGAGTGGGTAGTGGTGCGACTACTCGTAATTGTATGTCACACGTCGCTGTCAGGAGCGTTGGCCGCAGCGAGGCTCTTTCCTCGTTTTATTGCTATGGCCAGCAGTCTTAAACGATATTAAATCGTGTTTAATATCGCTAGTATACAGGTACTCTAGTGGATTCATTAAACGAGAGACATTATTTAGAAATATTATCATGAGACTGTTGACCTAAAGCACTCAATAGTTAATCATCTCCTTCTCAACATGTAGTTACCAGAGGAGCTTGACTGATAAGTGTTTGAGTCAGTAAAGACAAGTAATCTAGTGTATTCATTAAACGAGAGACATTATTCCGAAATATTATTATGAAGCTGTTGACCTAAACTACTCAATGGTTGACCATCTCATTCATGACATGTAGTTACCAGCGGAGCATTCAAGTTTTTGAGCAAATAATGATAAGTACTGGCAGTAGCGGCGTTCTCGGCCATGACTGGGGTTTGTGTTTGATTGAAGCGAGAAGTCAGAAATACCAGTTTTCACGGGGGTGAGGTCAAATCGGCGGGAAGTGCCGCGTGTGACGTGTTGCCGTCGTCCAAGGCGTCAGGGGCACCTGAGTTGCGAACGCAGTGCGATGTGTTTTTGCGGCCGCCCTTTCAGCACCAGTGCTCGGCGGGTTGCCCTGTAGACGCGCGCACAGGCGCTCATGATCGCGGACGCCGTGCGGTGGGAGGGATCGACATCATGCCCTGCGGGTTGCCGCTCGTTAACGCTCCAAAGGCCGTTTCTCCGAGCTACTCCTGAAAGCACAGCGGTGGCGCGAGGGTTTGCTGTCATGTGATAGAAACAGGTTCAGTTTGTTTGACACCTACTGTATGTTGGGATCGTTTTCTCTGAGGAGGTTGCTCTGGGATGAGGAGCAGGTTAGGACCTGTGTAGGAATACAGATGCGTGAGTTCTGAATGCGTGAACATGTGAATTATACAGAATTGACCCATACCTGATTTATAATCTACTAAATGACGATTGACTCAGTCTCTTTTTGAGTACGCGCTTGTAAAATATCAATTATTAGTGATTGTAGTCAACATTGCCCTAAAAGGTAGTTTTTTTAATTTGTTCATTTGCTTGTTTGCAAATGCCGGCTGATTTTGTGCCTTCACTTGAATGTTGGTACTCTTTCTGCATGTTCTTCATAGATGAAGATCATTAAGGAGTATATTCTTAATAGATTTTTTGCGATAAGTATAAGTTTCAATAAATGAAGGTACCCATCTGCATTTGATCTTACTTTATAGTTAATGCAATTGTATATTATTTACATTACTGACTCTCTGTAAATGTTTTTAATATATTTTTGTCAGCTGCCCATGGAACTGATTTGGGGAGTTTATATTTCATGAAGTATTGAAATAATAGGGCTGTTTTTAATTAAACTGCCTTTGCAATTATTGTCTATCCAATTTCTATATATTTTCCACATATGCCGGGTATAGGATAACCTTTCTTAGACTTATTAATCACGGACCAACACGTGGCTTGCTAGGAGCCACTGAAGAGGTAGTGATTTGCAGTACTTTTCTACCTTTTTCTAGCCTTGTCTTCTGAACTGTCATGATGTGGTGACAGCACCTTTTATTGTAATAACAATTGCTTTTTAGTGGGAAGAGTTACTCGCTAATAATCATTTAGAAGCGCGGCAGATTATTCCTTGTGTGTTGCATCCATGAACTTTTCCTCATTCTGTTGGTTTCACACCGCAGAGTTAGCGTAAGACTCGAAGACAAACATCATCTTCCTTTACAGATTAGGCATATTCCCTGTTCCAGCCTCATTCCATCTTATTCTGCTGATTCAATCGTCCTAAAATCTTCTTGTTTTTGAACTCAAGTTTCACATCCATACAGTAAAACTGGGAGGGCCATAATATCATAAAATTTTAATTGGGTTTCTTTTCAGGCTTTCTTTTTAAACGTACTACTTATAGTTCTACAAACTGCTTGAAATTTATGAATCTTGCTGGTGATCTCTCCTCTCTCTTCAATATGTAATTTCACACCCTAGGTAACTAAAATGCGTCACTTGTTCTAAAACCATATTTTTAAATTCAATGTTTGTCCTTACTGATTATTTTCCTTTAAACTTCCATTACTTTGATTTTATTAACTGATACTATCAGATTGTACTCCATAAAAAATGCTCCAGTTGGTAAATAGATCTTTCCAAATCTTCGTTTTTCTGCAGGATCACCTGGTCGTCAGCATATAAAAGGGTATTTACAAATGTATTTTTGCGCAGGTAAATTCCTGAAGGTACCACGTTCTTCCACCTTTTAATTATATATCCCAGATATATATTAAAGAGTGAAATACTGTCTCCCTGCCCTACTCCTTTATTTATAATCCTATTTCCAGAAAGAAATCCACTGTACTTTACTGCGATATTAGTATTGCCGCACATTCTTTTCTGCACTTGCACTAGATGAGCACTAGCACTTGCACTAGATGAGTTGTTTATTAACACTTATTTTACTGTTATTTTTCACTTGCTCACCTCTTTATAAACTCAGAGACACTAGATATAGTACTGTTGTAATATCATTTTATTTACATGTAATACAAGTTACTTCACAACTTATTTTGTGTAGGGTCCAAACATGGTTCTTATATTTCCTGCAAAGTTCAATTTTTTCGATACGACAAATTTTTATTTGACACGGCTGTTTCAATAAATCTCTCCCGGTTACTTGATTTTAGTGGGAATTTGTCGGTTTTTAACCGTTGTGATCTGGCGCACTTTCTAACAAACTGAAGAAACCTTTGGAATTCTCGGACCCTCTTCCTACCCATTGTTTTAATGAAGAATGGTGCTCCTCATTTTTTCGACTATATTTGTTCTACTTCTGTTTCTGCCTTCTAGGGCACCTAGTACGTATAGCAAAGAAATAAATTCAGCTAATTCTTCTAAACTCAATTTCCCAGTAATATTTTCAATCACTCTTCTGGCTGCTGTTTTGGTGCACTTCTTTATATGCTTGAGGATACATTTGTCTATAAATACCGTACATTGTCTTTAGAAAAATATCTTTTTGTAATTTGCAGTAGGTTTTCTTTTTTCTTTCAAAATATTTTGCGGAGCTACCTTACCATAAGGACTAACATCAAAATCAGCTACAGTCAGCTACCCTGCTACGTCGTTTTTGCATAGGAATTTTGAGCCTAATTAGCATAGCAATGAAGATGACTACGTGGCGGGTGTTTACGCACGCGAATTCAGTTTCGGTCGCCGAGTGCGGCCGTCGTTGTGCTTGTCCCTCTGCGCCTGTGTCGCCGCTGCTCGGCTGCCGCCCCCAAGCGAAGGCGTGCGGACTCTTCAAAACACTTGTTCGCAGTAGCCGACAAAGAAATTTGCCGGCAAAATGTAATGCGCGGTTTATGATTTTAATGTAACTTCCAGCCGACCGCGCCTTCCTGCGCCTCGCGCGCCCGCACCTCTTCTCTCGGGAGCGAGGGCCCACAGCTGCCCAAGGGCCCACCCCTTCCATCGCACACCGCCCCCTTCGCGACCACCGCGTGGGAGGGGCGGTTTTCTATATATTGGTTGTGAACCGCCACAGGTTCATTATGTTGAGGTTCATTATGATTTCAACAAGCTAGATTCGCGCAGGCATTTTTCTCGTCAGCCTTGTGAGAGATCGCCACGCGGGCTCACGAGGATACTCGCGTCGAAGTACCTTTGACTTGTGCTACGCTGGCAGTCGGCATTTGTGCCTTGCCAGTTATCAATATGCCGTACCGCATCATCAATCAGCTTCAATCAGGGCTACAGACTGCCCATCTCGGGCGAGATTGCTGAAGTAGACCACGGCGGCTCATTGCCTGGTCATCGTGTCCGTGGAGTTGGAGCGTTCGCTCAGCTGATACGAAATGACGTGTGCATCACATCCGAATCGCGGAAGGTTTCCAGCTCCAGCTTTGGCAACGACCTTCGCATACCAGGTACCTGCTTCTGTCTTGGAGGGTGCCGAACTAAGAAAGATATTCGAATTCAAGATCTGTCACAAACAATGCACATTAATTAATTGCATTTAACTTCGATTTTCATTCATTTAGACGTATAAACTTGTATCTAGTCATTTTTGCATTTCTCAGTAAATTTTATAAACCTCTGTTGATGTAAATTACTAATTAAGTTTTAGAATTAATTTTTCTTTTTATTAATAATTCATCGCTCGGGCCAGGCATGCGTTTGTAAATAGTAGAATAAGTTATGATTGGTTTGTATTTTCGTAGATTGTAAGCTTTATTTATTTTGTTCCAAGAGGCATAATCACTCTCCTTTTAACTTTTGTATCATTTAATTAATATCAGTTCAATTTCTTCTCATTTAATATTTTGGTCGAATCCTATCATTTTCCTCTTACGAAGTGGTCCTCCAGCCCTTTTTTTTAGTAGCTCTCTGGCTACATTACTGAGCTACCGGAGGCCGATATGTATGTGTAGTGCGTGTGCACATAGCCAGCAGTTGCGTCCACACTGTTGGCTAATCTTCGTGCGGAGCGCCGTGTGAGAGGTGTGGGTACCAGGTATCTGCACGCGCTCACACGTCACGCAAGCGCATACGCATACAGCTGGTAGAAATATAAGTACCGTTAACCGAAGTAATAAATCGAATATGACATTACCTATTTGATCTTTCAATAACTTTAGAAAAGTTATATAACAATAATGTAATATGAAAATTGTCAGCGATATAGTGTGTTAAAAATTAAAAGCTGTCAAAATGTCGGCGGTTCTAATATTAAGGAAATCAAAGAGAGAATACGATCTACTTTGACGACCTTAAACTCGCGAAGTAGAAAGAGATGTACACCTTTTTTTTAAGTTTCTTAATCTTCCTTTTTCAAATCGCATTGTAATTACTTTTTCCCTCCGAGCACCAATGCTCTGTTTTTAAGGAGCTCCTACTCACTCTTACTAATTAGCGGAAGCTAAATTGCATCACTCTTATTAATTGGTGCAAAATTATACAATACATTTAAATTTGGACTACAATATGGGTGTGTAAGTTAGATTTTAGGGTACGCAAATAGTGAAAGACACGCGAAAATGTTTGTCAAGATATTAACGTTATTAAATGAAAATTGTGGTACAAGCATGGCGAAAAGTTCTTTTTACACCATGCGCATAACTGCTTAGTTAAAGGGAACGCTTCCATTATTAATTTATTTCTACTCACCCTGTGATTTCAGTTATTTTGTCCTCAGAATTTTCTCCTGCTTTTCCCTTCTTTTCCATGCCGGATAGGCTCTCGTTTATTTCTATAACTGTGGGTTAGGTTTCGGTTCCTATTGCTTGCTTTAAGCTTATCTGCTACCTTATGTTCTAGGTGTGAAATTATAAATTGTAGAATCTGGTCCATTTTATCTCGGAGGCTCCTAATCATTTTTACTTTCTTGATTACTTACATCTTTCGACTGAAAAATACTGGGGCCCCAATTAAGTCGTAGCCTGAGGCAGGAGGCTGCCCCCCTTCTGAGCGCCCCTGCATAGAACTTAAAAAATCGTAAACAACGAAGAGATTATTTCACTTTAACTTATTAAAAAACAAAACCCAGATTATAATCACAAAACATGTATGTAATTGACAGAAACAAACAAAACGTAATCATCATTCTATAGCTGACTCACCTCATGAGTATCGTGTGACCGCACTGGGTGCTATTTAACATAAGTTAACCTGTTGTTTCCATTGAATAGATAACTCTAACTCAATTAGCCACTTTTCAATGAATAATATCTGCTTAGTGTCTGTTAATAGAGTTTGGGAACGAATATCTATCGCCTGCGATAGAAATTGCATGTGCTGATTCCACCATGGTTGAAGAGCATTAGTGTATAATCAACGATATTTCGACGTAACTTCAACAACCAGTCACTTGTAGTCGGTGCGCATAACCAAAAAATGTAACTAAATTACAGAAAATGTAGGTTCTCAAATTTCAACTTTTTTTTTTCTTTTTGGCAAACTTCAGTTTCGTAAGTAACACCCCCAAACATAAAAGAGCAAAGTACTTAATGACCGGGCTACTGTAAATCAGCCGCAAAATACTCGAATTGTATCGTTTTTGACAATCTGCTTGAAAGAATGCACATTCGAGATACGTACCAAATCACAAGCTGAAAGTTTAAATATTTCTAATTATATTCTTCACGATACTAGTAAATTTATTATTCAAATCAGATACTTTTAAAATAGATAGTAGATAGTCCACATTTTCTATTAAGAGTATTCAACATTCGGTATTTGTGTCTTGAAAGATAAACAAAATTTGTCCAATACATCGCTAACATGGATCTGCATCTTCCAACATTATCTACTATATAATGTTCAATAAATATAATGTTTATTCTAAGAACCTTAAAAAACTAATTGTATTTCGAAAAGTGTCAGAAGTGAGAAAAGAGATATAGCAACAATGGAAAGCTAAGTTCCAAAACGTTACGCAGCTGTTGTAGTCATAAATGTTTTTCATTTATGTATTTTATTTGATATTATGTATTTATTTAATATACTTTTTAGATTTATTCTTGCAATTCTATTATCTTAAAATGTAATTTCGATTTTTCTGAAAATTTCGGAACAACCGACCAATGAAGTGCGTGTTTGTAACTCAGCGACAATCCAGAACTTTCCAGAAGCAATCTCCGTAACTAACAGATGTAGCTTGAGGCTGACTAGATGCTTGACTGCAGACTATCGTTTGTTCAACAATTGTGTGATGCAACTGAGAACTACGTTTTGCTAATTTAAAAATTCTGATAGTTTTTATATCATTCTTTATTAATAGGTAAGTAGGCCTTTAGTAATAAACGAGTATTACCTACAATTTTAATGTGTGGTGATTAATAACAATACATTATTATCTTCTGTAAATACCATGGAAATTGTTTGGAACAAAGACGAGACATTAATATATTTACCATGATTGAAGTTACATTATTTCCATTATATTTACGATATAATACGAAATTAGGGAGACAAATTGTGCCTCGTGAATCGTGAATGAGAATGCAGATATGATGTTCATTACATAAACAACGTGTGGGAGGCGGGTAAAGTAAAGTGAAACGAACTTAAAAACAAACGCAGATGGATGATTTTAGCAAGAGTATCAGGAAACTGAAACTCAATACTAATTTAAAACAAAAAAGTTTGAGAGTTTTTATATATCATACTCATTTTTGCTGCTCATGTTTTTTTCTAACATTTTATTGAATGTCATATCAACATATTTGGTTATTAATGACCACATTACAATTTTTCATGTATTTGAGTTATCGTACCCACATAATAACATTAAATCCATATTGTATCCATGTTTGTTTTAGTAATAATGAAATATTTTTCAGAATTTTGGGTAAGGTAATTTTTTTCTTCAAATCTAGAGGAATTTTTAATTCTATTCTTCTTTTTTTGGGGGGGGGTATTTGCACATTCTAGTAATTTATGACAATGGTGTATAGAAAATTGCAGGAGGTATACATGTTAGGATTCGAATTGTGAAATATATGTTTATGGGTTAGTCTACTGATTTTTTGCTAGATTTTATTATAGATTTGAAAATTGATTACACAATTTTTTTATTAGCAAAATCTTTTCTTATACAAAAGTACAGGTGATGTAGAATTGTAATTGTTTTATACATTCAATTCTAACACCCTTTATATTTTGTAGGCTTCCATATCAACAATCCCACAAATACTAATGATTAATACTTTTCCACATAATTCTATTAAGCCCCAATGAAATATTTTCTTACAGATTCTGTTGTCATTTTACAATGTCAAATGAAAATATTTTATAAGAATAGTGTATTCTGCAGATTTACATAATGATGATGTGATGGAATTTTGGTATGAAGATTTGATAAAGATATTTAGAGGTGGGATAAATTTTCAACTTTTACTTGTCAACTCTTCTCAAGTCATATAGTTTTCTGTCATATCCTGTATCATATTTAGTTTTTGCTAGTCATCAAGCCTTGCGATATAAAAGAGCATCTCAGAGAAAAAACAAGCTGACATTTTTTCAGCAATGTCTCACAATTAAACTGTAATTCATTCATTTAATTAATAGATTTTAACTTGATATAAAAATGTATTTTTCCATTTCACGAGAAATTTTGATTCCAAGATGTTGAAAATACAATTTTAATTTATTTGTTGTTTAGAGTTTTACTACAATATTTATGTCATCTTGCAGTCCTTGTGAGGTTACTCAACATTGTGGCAGAGAAAACAACGCAGTTCAGTGCAAATGCAATTTGAAAAAACATCTAGAATTCACAATAGATCAATGTACACTGCAGTTCTACATAAAAGATAAGTACAAAAGCCTATCATATTACAAAATTCTTTCTTTTAACACCAGTATGTAAAAGTTATGTTGTAGTTCACCCAGCTGTCTTGAGAAATAAGCTAAAATGATTTATCTTTAGATCCCTTGATTTTTGATGAAATTAATTGAATACTTCAAGAAAACATTTAAAAATGTATTTAGGATATTTACTTAATTCATGGAATTTCATTTATTTCCCCTCATGAGTTGAAAGTTCTTCACCATACTTATTTTGTTGGAGATATTTGAAAATTTCTCAGCAAAGAGCATCTTTCACCTTACAAAATGGATAGTTTTGTGAGAGACATTGAATTACAAAATAATTGTGTTTATTACCTTAGTAAATGAGGCAATACTGCTTATACTACAATAAGTTTTCGTTTCAGAAGTTATTTATATGATTCATTATATGTCTTAACATACAACATTAAGTAAACATGCTTATAATTAAGAAAGTTGAAAAGAGAATCCATAGTGGTGAGTTGCCAGTGATAGGTGATTCTCAGATATGTTTCTGTGCTGTGCTACTTTATAGGGTTTCAGATATGTTTTCAGAAAATAGGGGAGGGTGGGACGCAGTGAAACAGTATAAGGTTATATTTCCGTATTAGTTAATTTTTTGATGTGATTTTTCCAAAATATGTGTTTTTTGATGTATGTTTTAAATTCAAATTACATTTGTACTTTCGATTCTGCTAGGGACGCAGTGAAACAGTATAAGATTATATTTCCTTATTAGTTAATTTTTTGATGTGATTTTTCTAAAATATGTGTTGTTTGATGTATGTTTTAAATTCAAATTACATTTGTACTTTCGATTCTTCTAGGACAATTTATTGGCCTGGATTTGGATGATTTATTTTTATTTTTAATTATAAGATAAATGTTTTTCATGACCAAAATGTAATATAATCAAAATATTTTGCATTTTAGCTAAAATTGTAATCCAACTGTATCATGTTATTGAGTCTTCAATAATTGTTAACATCGTACAGGCAAATAGGCCTATCGGTCACATTCTTGTGACCTGTTCTTTCATTGCATTACTGTTGCATTATTTTAATGATATTTGTAATACCATACAAGTCTTTTCCTTTAAATTTCACCAGTGTTTATTAAAACTGAATGGAATTTAATACTGTTTTGTTTGTTAAACTATCAATGTTTAAACCATCATCCTTAATTAAAATTGATAGTCTCTTTTAACAACATTAAAACAACTCTATTGTGTGTTGCCTTGCCTGTTGTATTTGTTGATTCATCAAGTGTATATATGAAAGCAACAGGTTTACATGTTAATAGGATTACATTAAGACCAGCATTTGTTATTTAGTGTACCAATGGTTAATTCTTTCATGTTTATCTTACGGAAACAACAGATAAACTTCACATTAAATTGTAGACTAAGAGGTCTGGTTAATAATCCACACAATTTAGTCAACGTTTGATATTTCTAATTGTGACATGCAGTGTTCTTTCATTGGTACACAATTGTAGTTCACATTCATGCAATAGTACTTATTGAAAGTTCACTGAAGATAATATCTTATATAATATAAGCTTACAAACTTGAACCAACACATGTAGGAAATCATTGTGGGACATATTTTAGTTACAGAAAAATGTAGAAATATAATTTGATAAATTGCAGTAACTTGGCATAAAAGCCTCTTTAAAATTACATAAAATATCTTGAATGAAGTAGGTAAGTTACGTTGCATTTTGATATCTGACACCTTTTCTTGGCACAACATTTAAGGGCTATAACACTTGCCAACCTCCTGGACTACATATTTTAACAAAGAGCAAAACACCAGGACATACATTAAGATAAGTTAACAATACAAATTTTGAAGAAATAAATTGTATGCTGTACACTAGTTTGCCTCTCTGGTTCACGTACCTTTTTCCGCTTTCAAAAGGAATACTACAATTATGTACTTTTAATAGTAGACAAGTTTAATTGTTTAAAATAGTGTTTATTGAAGTGTTATTGTAGATTTATTTACTAAATAATATCAATGAACAATATAAAATATACAGTAATAAATAATTTGCATAGGTGCCTATAAAAAATGCAATAATATAAAATTTTACAAAGGCGCTTTACGAATTTTCAAACATGCAAATTTTTTTACAATACTCTCTAAACGAATATTGGTGTAAATTTCACTTTCAATTGATATCATTTCTAGATTTGTATATCTTTCTTGTGACATGGTTTCTCGTAGGAAGTTTTAAATTATTTTCAATTTTGAAAATCGCGTTTTTGGTACTATAACAGGCAAAATTAATAAAATTGGTAATAACACAGTAATATTTGGGAATGACCTGATTAGTTTACGCTGGTATATAAATTCTAATTCTTCAATTGGTGAGGATTTTGATTTGCAATTTAGTTCATCTGCAAGTTCGATTGCTTTTATATCCTTTTGAGTATCTGTTATATCTTCGTTGGTCAGTTTTAATTCTAGATTTATACAATTTTTAATTTTTCGCCCTTATGAAGAGACTTCGTAAGAAGAGAAAGTTATGTAATCGTGCTCCGGAAAATGAATTTATGGAAGAAAAATTCTTATTGCCCGGCACTAGTAATGAAAACACAGATAAATATTGTTGCTAAATATTGGAAAATATATCCTCCAAGACATGGTGTAGCCAGAGTCCATTTTCTCTGGGTCCTTATTTCTGATTTTCCATTGATGGCCAAATGTCTGTCTTTCTGTGTCTGTCTCGGTCTCTGTCTGTCTGTCTGTCACTCTGTCTGTCTGTCTGTCTGTCTGTCTGTCTGTGTCTGTGGTCAACACTAGTGCCTAAACTGTTCAGACAATTTTCTTGAAAATTGACATTCTCCAATCGATCTGATTGAACTCTAAGCTTTAGGAGTTTCAAATGGATATTTTGATTGGAGTACTTTACATGAAGCCTCAAAAACATTTTAAAAATTTCCTCGAAAATGGGACCAAATATTTTTATCAAATTTTGTCTTCGGATAGGGTAAAGGATGCTTCAGAGAATATTGCAGATCCTATGTTTCTTGAAATCTGTGATTTTTTAAAATTGCGAAAGTGAAATTTTTTGGGGTGTCTTCCTACAAGTATAGTATTAAAGTGGAGATTTTTTTCCTCAATGATATCTGTTCCTTAAAGATGGGTCATTAAATAGGTTAATGTTCAATTTTTTAAAAATATGAGTAGTTTCTGTGTAATTTGGCATGAAATATAGGCATTTTAAAGAAAAATTGAGATGTTTTTTCAAAACATCCAAAATTTTTCTTTCAGTTTTTTCATGGATAGAAAAATTTAAAAGCTTAAAAGAATGGTACAGGTGACATTTTCATTGAACTCTGAATTTTTGAAAATTGCGAATTTAGAAATAAAGTGATACAGTATGTACTGTTGTAGTACCAGTAGTTTAATATGTCTGATTTAATCATTTCTGCTAGTTGGTTGTTATAAAAAATTAAATGCATTACTTTGCTCTTTAAGGAAATGAAACCTTTCCGCTACTGATGAAACTGTGGGGTCAATAATTGTATTTAAAGAAATGTATGTGGAAATTCTCTTTTGGATCATTTGCAGTAAACATAGTTTCCTTTTGTCCTGTGTGTAGGTGGGGGGAAACGTGCATCAATGTCATATGAATTAACAAGCTCAGTTGCATTTCATCAGAATTGTTGTGATGTCTGAATGTTTGTTTTAAGAAGAGCCTAATTTTTGATACATGATGAGGTTGGTAAATCAGGGTATTGCTACATATTTTATATGATGTTCACACAACAAGATTTCATACCAAATAACAAAGGAACAAATAAATTGAAAATTTTGTAACTTTTCCATAAACCATTCAGCTTTATATATAATTGATATATCATAAAATTTGTTCATTGTGGATTACAGACAAGCTTTGGCAAACTTCACATAAACAAAATCGCAAGGTTTAATAGCTTCAGTATAGCTTTTCCCATCTAGTAGTAGAAATGAATTTAAGAGTAAGTTGAATGATTTTTTTGTTAGAACATTCCTCCTTTTGGTTGACAATTAGAAAAATACAAATTGTTTCTTAGTTATAGAAAAGAAGTCTACTACATGAAAATTTAATTTTTCTGCATCTTTAATTACTAAATTGAGAGTATGAGCCCAACAAGGAACAAAAAGGGCTCTGGGATTTACATTAAAAATGTCCCTCCAGACATATTCTTTGCTTCTGAGAAAAAATTCCTCTCATTTTATCCTCTCATTATTGTACTCTCGATCATGTATATTTTTAACATTTAAATTAAGATAAGGTAAATGATCAATCGTAAAATTTGTGGGTCCAGCTTCTGTTGAATCTATCATTTTACAGAAAATTAAAAAGCTTTTAATTTCAATTTTTTGAGATTCACTATTGTTCGAAATGAATTGTATAATAATGGTTATCTGTTCCTTTTTACTTCTTTTTTAATTTTTTCCGGTTTTAGTTTGCTCTGTATATTTTGTAATCTACAAAATTGGAATTGAATACATTATGTAAACATAGATCTACAATATATTCTTCGGTTTTACGTTTCCGATTTAAATTTTTTAATATGATTGTTTATTTCGAAATATATATTGATCATGTAAATGATACATTGAATCGTAGAATGAAAAATAATATCTATCGACACGCAATTATTAGTAATAATTCTGATCCTTACTAGTCCTTCTCAAAATTTGTCAGAAATGAACACCATGATAACTCTATAATTGGATATTTATTGATTTATAGTTGATTCAAACATTTCAATGTGAAAAAGAATTAACAACAGAAAGTGTTAAAACATATCTCTAGGATAGCCTACATCTTTTTACATCATTTCTTCCTTTACTTAGCATTGGATATTTTGTGACCTACAAGTTATAATGATGGAACGCATTGAGTAAATGTAGTACTACAATATTTCGTGGGTTTTATCTTTCCTATTTGTTCACGTATGTTTGTTTCTTTCAAAATATGTAATATTGATCATGTTAATGTTACATTGAATAGAACAATGAAATTGTATTTCTATTGACAAGCAAATAATAATTATATTCCTGATTGTAATTAGTCGTTCTCAATTTTTTCCAATCTTGAACAGCATTAAAGCTTTATCAGTGGATAATAATTGATTGATTGTTTATTAAAAAACTATGTATAGTGCATTAACAACAGAATGTGAAAAGTATATCTCAAAGATATCATTCATCTTTTTACATCTTTTTCGTTTTAGTTTGCTCGGAATATTTTTACTTCTACAAAATTATAATTGAATACATTAAGTAAATATAGTACTATATTATATTCTTGGGTTTTACGTTTACTGTTTTTAAAATGATTGTTTATTTTGAATATATTACATTGTTCATGTTAATGACACATGGAATCGATGAATGAAATTAAAATTCTAACAACACACGCGTATTAATTATTATTCTGATCGTAAGTAGTCATTCTCACATTTTTTAAACCTCGGATACGATTACAAATTTTAAAGTAGATAAATAATTGATTGATTGGTTATTAAAACACAACTTGTAAAGGATTTGTACACAGAACGAATAAAAGTATAATGTAAAAATAGCATACTTCTTTTTTAATTTTTCCGGTTTTAGTTTGCTCTGTATATTTTGTAATCTACAAAATTGTAATTGAATACATTATGTAAACATAGATCTACAATATATTCTTGGGTTTTACGTTTCCGATTTAAATTTTTTAATATGATTGTTTATTTCGAAATATATATTGATCATGTAAATGATACATTGAATCGTAGAATGAAAAATAATATCTATCGACATGCAATTATTAGTAATAATTCTGATTCTTACTAGTCCTTCTCAAAATTTGTCAGAAATGAACACCATGATAACTCTATAATTGGATATTTATTGATTTATAGTTGATTCAAACATTTCAATGTGAAAAAGCATTAACAACAGAAAGTGTTAAAACATATCTCTAGGATAGCCTACATGTTTTTACATCATTTCTTCCTTTACTTAGCATTGGATATTTTGTGACCTACAAGTTATAATGATGGAACGCATTGAGTAAACGTAGTACTACAATATTTCGTGGGTTTTATCTTTCCTATTTGTTCACGTATGTTTGTTTCTTTCAAAATATGTAATATTGATCATGTTAATGTAACATTGAATAGAAGAATGAAATTGTATTTCTATTGACAAGCAATTAATAATTATATTCCTGATTTAATTAGTTGTTCTCAATTTTTTCCAATGTTGAACAGCATTAAAGCTTTATCAGTGGATAATAATTGATTGATTGTTTTAAAAAACTATGTATAGCGCATTAACAACAGAAAGTGAAAAGTATATATTAAAGATATCATTCATCTTTTTACATCTTTTTCGTTTTAGTTTGCTCGGAATATTTTACTTCTACAAAATTATAATTGAATACATTAAGTAAATATAGTACTATATTATATTCTTGGGTTTTACGTTTCCGATTTGTTTTTAATATGATTGTTTATTTTGAAATATATTATATTGTTCATGTTAATGACACATCGAATCGATGAATGAAATTAAAATTCTAACAACACACAAATAATTATTATTCTGATCGTAAGTAGTCATTCTCACATTTTTTAAACCTCGGATACGATACAATTTTTAAAGTAGATAAATAATTGATTGATTGGTTATTAAAACACAACTTGTAAAGGATTTGTACACAGAACGAATAAAAGTATAATGTAAAAATAGCATACTTCTTTTTTAATCTTTTCCGGTTTTAGTTTGCTCTGTATATTTTGTAATCTACAAAATTGTAATTGAATACATTATGTAAACATAGATCTACAATATATTCTTGGGTTTTACGTTTCCGATTTAAATTTTTTAATATGATTGTTTATTTCGAAATATATATTGATCATGTAAATGATACATTGAATCGTAGAATGAAAAATAATATCTATCGGCACGCAATTATTAGTAATAATTCTGATCCTTACTAGTCCTTCTCAAAATTTGTCAGAAATGAACACCATGATAACTCTATAATTGGATATTTATTGATTTATAGTTGATTCAAACATTTCAACGTGAAAAAGCATTAACAACAGAAAGTGTTAAAACATATCTCTAGGATAGCCTACATCTTTTTACATCATTTCTTCCTTTACTTAGCATTGGATATTTTGTGACCTACAAGTTATAATGATGGAACGCATTGAGTAAACGTAGTACTACAATTTTTCGTGGGTTTTATCTTTCCTATTTGTTCATGTATGTTTGATTCTTTCAAAATATGTAATATTGATCATGTTAATGTAACATTGAATAGAAGAATGAAATTGTATTTCTATTGACAAGCAATTAATAATTATAATCCTGATCGTAAACAGTCGTTCTCAATTTTAGTCAAACATGAACACCATTACAACTTTAAGGGTGGATAGTAATTGATTATATGTTTATTCAAAAACTAACAACGGAACATGTAAAAGTATAACTTAAAGAAAGATTACTTCTCTTTACATCTTATCCGTTTTATTTAGCCTGGTATATTTTTTAATCCACAAAATAATAATTGAATACTTTACGTAAAAGTAATACTATATTTTCTTGAGTTTTTCGTTTGTGATTTGTTTAATGTATGTTTGTTTGTTTCGAAACATATAATATTCATCATGTTAATGATACATTGAATCGATAATTGAAATTAAAAATCTATCGACACATAATTTTTATAATACAATTATTACAATATTTATTTATAATCCTCATCGTAACTAGTCATTCTGTAATTTTTTTTAAACATTAACACCATTTCAATTTTTAAAGTGGATAAATAATTGATGATTGTTTAATAAAAAACTATGTATAAAGGATTTGTACACAGAACAAATAAAAGTATAACATAAAGATAGCATACATTTTCTTTTAATCTTTTTCCGTTTTAGTTTTCTCGGTATATTATGTAATCCACAAATTTATAATTGAATACTTTATGTAAACGTACTACAATACATTCTTGGGTTTATTTCTTTTTTTTAATGTATGTTTGTTTCTTTGGATATATATAATAGCGATATTGTTAATGATATATTGAATAGAAGAATGAAATTTAAATTCCATCTACACGCAATTATTAATTATAATCCTGATCGTAGCTATTCGTTTAAAATATTGTGAAACATGAACATCATTACAACTTTATACGTGGATAATAATTGATTACTCATATATTTAAATGCCTACGTAGTATGCATTAACATATGAGCTTGTATAAACATATTAGCAGGATTTGCCTTCTTTCTTTCATATATTTTCTCTTTTTAGTTAGCTCCCGATATTTGTTGATCTACAAATGATGAAGCAATTCGATAAGTAAACGTAGTAATACAATGTGTTCTTGGGTTGTACGTTTTCTATCTGATTTAACGTATGTTTGTTTCTTTCGAAATATATAATACTGATCATGTATATGATACATCGAATTGCAGAATGAAATTAAATTTCTATCAACACACAGTTATTAATTATAATCATGATCGTAACTACACGTCTTAAATTTTTTTCAAACTTTGACACCATTACAATTTTTAAAGTAGCTAAATAATTGTTTGATTTTTATTAAAAAACTACGTATAAAGGATTTGTACACAGAATGAGTATAACATAATGTTAGCCTACTTCTTTTTCAATCTTTTCCCGTTTTAGTTTGCTCGGTATATTTTGCAATCCACAAAATTCTAATTGAATACATTATGTAAACGTAGTATTACAATATATACTTAGGTTTTACTTTTCTGAATTGTTTAACGTATGTTTTTTCTTTCGAAATATATAATATTGATCTTATTAATCATACGTTGAAGAATGAAATCAAATTTCTACCAACACACAATTAAAATAATTATAATCCTAATCGTAGCTAGTCATTTTCAAATATTGGGAACAAAAACAATATTGCAACTTTACACGTGGATAATAATTGTTTAATGGTTGATTTAAATGGCTACGTGTAAAGCATTAACAAATTAAGTGTTTAAACATATCTGCAGGATTGTCTACTTCGTTTTACATTTTTTCTCTTTTTAGTTACCGGCATATATTTTGTGAACTGCAAATGATGACGCAAAGCAATAATTAAATGTAGTAATATAATATTTTCTTGGGTTTTACCTTTCCGATTTATTAATCTTATGTGTTTTTGGTTGTTTTGTAATATATTATATTGATCATGTTAATGGTACACTGAATCGAAGAATGAAATGAAATTTCCATTGACGCATAATTATTAATTATATTCCTGATTGTAATTAGTCGTTCTCAAATTTTACCAATCTTGATCGTCATTAAAACTTTATAAGTGGATAATAATTGATTGATTGTTTATTAAAAAACTACATATAATGTATTAACAGCAGAATGTGTAAATGTTTATCTTAAAGGTAGCATTTTATTATTTTACGTCTTTTTCGTTTTTAGTTTGCGCGGGATATTTTGTGGTCTACAAAAGTGTAATTGTATACATTATGTAAATATAGTACTACAATATATTCTTGGGGTTTACGTTTTCGATTTGTTTTTATTATGATTGTTTATTTCGAAATATAATATATTGTTCATGGGAATATACATTGAATCGATGAATGAAGTTAAATACCTATCGACACTCAAATATAATTTATAATCCTGATCGTAACTTGTCGTTTTTCAATATTTTCAAACATTGACACTATTACAATTTTTGAAGTAGATAATAAATTCTTGATTATTTATTAAAAAACAATGTATAAATATAACTAAACATAACATATGTAAAACATATCTGAACAATAGCCTTTATCTTTTTACATCTTTTCTGTTTTTAGGTAGCTCGGTATATTTTGTGATCTACAAATGATGATGGAACACGAGTGAACATAGTACTACAATATATTCTTGTGTTTTACCTTTGTGATTTGTTTAATGTATGTTTGTTTATTTTTATATATATTATATTGATCATGCTAATGTTCCATTGAACGAAGAAAGAATTTAAATTTCAATCGACACACAATTATTAATATTAATCCTGGAGAATATATAGAAAACAATATGAAAATTGAAAATATTGACCATGAACGAAAATTAATAAATAAGTTGTTTGTTTACTTACAAATATAAAATTTTAGTACCTTAAAATTCGTCCGTAGCATGCACATGTTTGACCATTAGCACACGTGTTCAATTATTAGCGGCATATACGTTTTCGATTTTCTTTTGTATCCTTTTTGTAATTTTTAATATGTTTCTTTCTCATGTGTATCTTTGTTTATCGCGAACATTATCAGGATTGTCCTGCCTGCCCATGTATTTAGTAAATAAATAAATATATTTTTTATTTATTTATATTAAAAATATAAATAAATATTATTTCTTACGGTCGGTTTTATTTGCGAGCTCATGATGTATCTCACAAGTAAAACACCGGAACTAGTAGCAATCTGTGCATAGCCCTCTCCACCGATACTGCCGAGAATGAGCGGTCCCGACAGCTCCGATCCTTCGCGGAGACTTTCGTAGAGATTGCACGGGTACATAGCGCGCTTGCGTCCGAGACCGAGAAAGCGAACTAACGAGAACGATCGACAATAGAAACCATTGTCCACCCCCTCTTCCGATGGTACGAATACTCTTTTATGGTCCGCGACCTCCTCAGATGGAGTGAGATATCTCTGTAGTGGCGGCAGAGGCATTAGCGACATGGGCGGCCACCGCCTACGACTGCGACTGCGGGCAACCTGCTTTCGCCGCTCCCAGGCACAGGACCCTCGGGGGCGCTATCTAGCGCGGAGGTTAGGGCTGGGGCATCGTCGTCTTCTTCGCCTTCGGAATCGGGTGTGGCCGGGTCGCCCTTGTCCTGCTCCACATCCCACCATTTGTCTGGGTGGGGGTGTGGGCGTCGGTTAGTAATACTCTCCGACGGTCCAAACGCGTGCCTCCGCCAGTGCAACCCTGGTACTTGGTGTACTCGTTCCTTATTTCTAACAGTGTCTGCCATTAACCGTGTAATTAGTTGGGTGTCAGCTTTCCTCAGCGCACAGGAAATAAAACATTCTCGCTGCCTTTGCGTACAAATATATCTGCATTGTGATTTTCTGTTAGGTACTCACATATTTATTACGCCCTGTTACACATATACACCTAAGTAAACAAAACGAACTTTACAATAATCTTGACTGGTAACGTTGCATATTTTAGAAGAGTGATACGAAATGCATACATGTAGCAAAAAACTTATCTACACATAAAATTCAGCAGGGATCGTTCGCAGTTCATACATTAAAAGATTGTATACATGTAATACTTGTAAGAATGTATTGTTCATGTTCTTCACTTTGATGTTTCCAGTGGTCTCGTTTCATACATCGGTATGCAACATATTGTTCTTATTTCGTAATCCCGCTAAGACTATTAAAACGAAATGTGCCCGTATAAATCAAAGATAACATTTAGGGAAGTATATGGAGGGATAACAGAGCACTCTACATTGAAGGCCGGGGACACAACGGAGAGTTATCTTGTGAACCTGTTTGAATACGGTGCGTTTGTACTATATTCCTGTGAGTTCACAAGAGAGCCGCTGGGAGGTGTGTCACGCTTTGGGGCGCGGTGGAGCTCCACAGGAAGTCTTCAATAGGGGCTGCTCTAGATGATCACTCCCTTCGATAATAAAGTAATCGGTTTTAGAAACTATCGCTAATTCTTTTTTCAAAGTTCTCCTGCCGGCCCGGTGGCCGAGATCGCTAAGGCAGTAGTGTCGTAGTGATCTCGGACCGAAGGGTCGCGGGTTCGAGTCCCGCCTCGGCCATGGTTGTATTTGTGTTCGTCCTTTCACCCCTTATCATCAATCACCATATCGTTTCATCCACATAGTTACCATGCCGTTAACAGCAGTAGTGGTCGCTAATGACCGAAGATATTGATGCGACCTTAAATAACCAATAAAAAAAAGTTCTCCTGTTTTTCTTATTACTGTCTCTTTCTGCAACTTCAGAGCAATCGCTGGCAATTCATACCTTGCAAGCCATATTTGCCATACTTACTTTGAGAAAATATGAAGTGGGTGGTGCAATATATTCACATGTTGTTAATAAATACTAGACTTAACCACACATTTTCTTCTCTTGTTCATTCACGATGGCCAAGGCATTAGTATCATCTTCAGAAACTGAACTCCTAGTTCATAATTTTCAAAACTTGTTGGCATTCTAACAGAATCCGGACCAAATGCGAATATTTAGTTGATACAAAATCATCACATCTTCGATATTTTGACAGTCACAAATGTCATCAATAAACTATTGTCAGCTTTGTTAAGCCACAATCTAATGTTCAAGTAGGTGTTTCGAAACTTGGAAAGACATTTTGCCGACACCTTTCAGGTAAAAACGAAAGACGGTCGGCGCAATAGCTTCTTAATGTAAGTGTACTTTCAAAACGAGACTTATTATACGTTTCCTGTTATGCTTTCACGAAATCTGAGGCGTCAATGGTTTTTTTTTCTTCACCTTCAGAAAAATACCTCGCAACTAATAATACGGAAGATGTTTGGCATACCTACGAAATTCATGGAGATCATATTTTGTCTAATAAACTCCCTGAATATTCCGAATACTTGGGCCGTAATAAGCACTCGAAAGTTGGTTTGAAAAATTCATTCCAGACAAAAATTTGCATTTCAGAAATAATCACCACAAAAACGTGTAAAATGTTAATTATTTACAAAAGAAATTAATATATTTGTTCAAAATGAAAAATGAAAACCGCAATAGGAAAAATGACCCTTTTGCGGCAGCCTTGACTGCGAATGTACGAAAAGAAAGTGTTTCGAGTATTCACGAACTTGGACCGGAATGAGATAACGTTTTCCCAGCTGTGAGAGACCTTTTGGAAAAAGTGCTCTCCTCAACGAACTTTATAAACGAAAATTTGAGGAAATTAATAGGATCCTGCGGGAAAGTATGGCAGAAAATAAACTATTAAATGACGAAAATAAGAAAATTAAAGACAGCATTTACAAGATAGACGAACTAACACAGACTTAACTCTTTGGAACATATAAAAGGAAAAATAGTCAAAATTCATGGAATAGAAAATTCAGAAAACAAAACAATAGACCATAATGACATAACACAAACAAGACTGGGAGACTGCCATCCAAAAAACGTGAAAAAATCCTGCTTAGGAACTCTGCTATAGTGTTACTGGTATTCAGATGTGAAGACAGAAATACGTGCATCAAGAAAGGAGTGGCCGATGTCAAAAACTTCAGAAGAGAAATAGAAATGTAAAAAATTATACTTTCGTGAGTCACTGATATCTGAGTACCGGAAACTACTTAAAGGACCAAATGAAGGGGACAGATGATGCATAACGTCAAGTACATCTAGGTAAAAAATGGGAGAATTCTTGTAAGAAAGGAGGATTACGGGCGAACTCAGTGTGTGATACCATAAAAGAGGTAGACAAAATAATGGAAATATATGTAAATTTTTACTAGCCATAAAATGGTTATGGACTGGGGTAAATTTAAAATAAAAGACTTTCAAGTTGGCTTTAAAATTTTAGATAATATTGACAAATTGACTTTTCACATCGGAAAAAAGAAAGGGCTAAGTATAATTCATTTAAATGTTAGATCATTAAGTAAGCACTGGGACGAACTATAATTTTTTCTTAAAATGGGTTTTCATCTGATATGCCTATCAAAAGTTAATATTCATCCAAAAGAAATTGACTGTTATAAAAAAGATAACTGCTATAACATATAAACTAAGAAAAACACAAAGGGGGAGACTTAGCATTATATTATAGGAAATATTTTAGAAAAGTATGTAAAACGATGAACTCTGATACTTTTGAATGTATTGTTGACCAACAAATGAGTTGGCCACAAAAATAATATTTTTATATTGTTTGTTTTCCATCATCACCCTTGGCATGTTAGCCATTTGGTGACGCGCTGACCAATATCAACGTGCAGGTTTCCTCAGCGTGTGAGGATTCGCACGTTCATAATGGTCAAGCGCATAGGTGGCGAATCGCTGTTGCTTATTTAGCGTTACCTAGAGGACACATGTGGTAGACCACGGGCTCGAGCGATTTTGTCCCCGCTGTGGATTATTATCATTATTAATATTAATATTAATATTATTATTTTTATTATTATCATCATCATCAATAATAATAATAACAATAACAACGACAATGAATTATGAGGGGATAGGATGATGATGAGAAGTGATCGTGGCCTTTTTGAACCATCCCAGCATTGGAAACCACGAAAACCCCGGTAGGATTGCCGGCCCGGGGATCGAACCCGACCTCGTGACTGCGAGGTCAGTGCACTATAAATTATTTTCATATTTTTATTTAATTCTAATGGAGGAAAACATATTTCTCGGTTTAGCCATAGGATGTAAGATTTCGGTACTACATATTTCCCATCTACTCTTCCAGTATTCTTCGAACTATACTGCAGGTGTCGAAAATCACGGACTTCTGAATGGATTTGTAACCACCAGACGGTTCAAGTCTAAGTTGTCAAGTCTGTTGTTCAGTGTGTTGGGGATTTCACCTGTGGCGCCAATAACAACTGATACTACTATGACTTTTGCCGTACCCCACATAGATTTGATTTTATCTACCACTGTCAGGTATTTTTTAATTTTTTCCCGTGTGTATTTTCTTCAGGTTGGCTGGTAGAGGGACTGCTATATCGATGATGTAACTTCGGGCCCTGGTGCCTTCCAGTTCAATGTTTTTGCCAGAGCTATTTTCACTTCATTTATTTTTCAGTTTAACATTTTCAATCTGGATATACGCTGCTTTTCAGTCCTCTGCCATTTTGCTTTTTTGTTTTCCACAGATTCATCCCACATATTTTGTCAGAAACTGAAAGCGTCCTGAGCGTTGTGAGTGATGTCTCTGTCTTCTTTCCTATTGTATGCAGTGATTCTTGGTTTTCTGAAGAAGTTCTTTTCGTTGTTTCTGAATTGGTTGTCTCTGAGACGTTCCTCACTTCTTCGGTAACGTTTTAACCTCTTCGCAAATCAAGCGAGCCTTTGCTTTTGACTGTCCTGTATTATGTCCAGTCCAGTGTTCTCCTGCATCTTCAAGCCATGCAAGATAATTGCACCAGGTCTTCTAACTTTATCTGAAGCATTCGGTTTTGCGAATTGGGTCAGTATGTCAATATTCCTTCTAATCTGATCAATCTTGGGAGCGTACTCCCGAGCCCACGACTCGCGTCCCGTCAACAAGGCAACGTACCGTGTGGACAGGTGAAATGAACGAATATGTGGTGCGCTACTACTATAGATTGATTAATCTGGAGATATTGAAAGATCCATTCACTAGCGAACTACACAGACTAGTTACAGAGAAAGGATCCGTAGTCTGTGAAGGGCCTCTGCATTTAGTAGGCATGCTTTAAATGGAGTAATTTTGTCCTGTTTATTGAATTATATGTATTTTTAGTATTCATTATATTATCGTATTAGATGTAAAGTGTAAAGAATTTGCCACCGGGCGTAATGCCCAAAGCAAATTAAATAAATTATCTATCTATATCCCAGCTTAGGTCGTAAAACAGGCCGGAACGTCATGGATCAACGTGATTAACAGAATCGATGTGATTAAGGTGGAAGTAGCTAAAGAATTGGACGTAGTAGAGAAGACGGTCACCAGAGATGCAAATGAAGAGTATCAAGCTTGTGTTGCGGAAGCCCTTCACAAAGAAGAAGAGTCTTTCAAACCAACTATATGAAGTATGGAGGAATCTGTTATACGCTAAGACCTACGACGAAAATTATTTTTTAACCAAATACAAAAGGCATCATCCTGCATTTTGTTGTTGGATAATGTGAAGGACTTTTAAGGGAATGGTGCAGGTTTCATATTCGTTGTAAACCCTGATTTTTCGAAAACTGCTAAAGTTAAAAAATTTTCGGAGTCTTCCTACAACTAAAATATTAAAGATATAGTTTTTCCTTAATGAAACCTGTTCCTTAAAGATAGATATGGTAATGTACAATTTTTGGAAAATGTGAGTACTTTTCGCGTACTTTTGCTTGAAAATACAGGCGAAAAAGTACGTGCTGTTTTAGACCCACTAGTTTATAATCCTGATATCTATTCGATTTACGTCCGTGTTTAATTTGCGTGTGTAAGTGTGTAACTTTAGATAAATATTCTTTCACAATATTTCATTTTTAATGATCATCATCAATGTATTAGTTATTTATATTATTATATTTTATTTCTCAACATAACGCACATAAATGTCTACTTTTAAGTGATTAATACTATTAATTGTGTTTCATATATAAGTCGCAGTAAGTAGAAAAACCTTCAAACAATATGCTATCTCTTCAATAATATCGTGAAGTATCTTCATTATATTACAATTTCTTTAAATGAAGTTAACAATTAAATTGATTTTGCGCATTCCAATTTGTATATTGTTACTAGAATAGTACTAGTTTTATGAGGGATAATGCCTAGAATTTATCACCTGCCTTAAATTTTTAATTGTTGAAAATATTTCACAGTTCTTTATTCCAAGTTTTTCCGAGAATTCGATATTCTCAATGATTTCATTGATAGATTTTGTATCTCTAAAGCAATTTTGTGGTAATTTTGACCGAATAATGCATCTTAAAGATTGATACGTGGCGCAACAATTTTAAAGAATGTGCTGAACCATATATGTAGATGTGTATGCATGTGGAAACGGGGAACTGTCTTACGTCTTCGGGACAAGAAAATCTGTTTTTAAAGGCGAGGGACGTATTGTTTCCGAGTCTGCGCGCTTTTAATGCATACATTAATGTTTTTACTGGATGTTTTAAAATATGCAAACTTGAATTTTTTTCTCGCAAATCGGATGTCGAACGGAGGAGTAGTTCCTTATTCATCAGTAGCAAAGTTACATTTCTGTATCGAATTATATATAGAGAAGATTCTCGTTATTTACATTTCCGTGTTCTGTGGCTATCGTGTAGAACGTGCAAAATAAATCTCAAACATATATAACATAGTTCAGAAGACCTAGTTCAGTAGCATGAAACTTATCCACGGATAAAATTCTGCAGCGACTGATGATGGCTGATCGTTTACAGTTATAGGATCAATGTTTGCATACATGTCATATTATCGTTCAAGTTATTTGCTTTGACGTTACTAGTATTTTCAATTTATTTATCGAAGTGCGGGCTTTGTTCTTATCACGATATTCTGCTAAAATTGTTAAAAACTAAATGTGCTCATATACATATAAGGGTAACAATTAGGGAAGTGTATGGAGAAATAGTAGAGCATTCTGAAGGCCGGGGACACAATTGAGAGTTATCTTGTGAACTGCCTGTTTGAATACGGTGCGTTTGTACCATATTCCTCGGAGTTCACAAGAGAGCCGCTGGGAGGTGTGTCACGCTTTGGGGCGCGGTGGAGCTCCATAGAAAGTCTTCAGAGGAGGCTGCTCTAGATGAGAACTCTCTTTGACTTTATAGTAATCGTTTTTAGAAATTATCGCTAATTTTCTTTTCAAAGCTCTCCTAATCCTACGGGCATTTGATATTTTATATGGAGTGGATATTCATTATTTATATTTCCATGTTCTTATGTTTTTGTGTAGTGTGAGCGGAAGAAATCACAGACGTAACGTAGTTTCGCGACATCAAATTCTTTCATTTAGCTACACACTTACTAAACAAGTAAACTATTTAGATATACACATTTTGTATATTTCTAAAGTACTAAATTCCAATATACTCTTTGATATCATGGTCTATTGCTTGTAAATTGATGCGCTATTATTTGTATGAATCGACGAATTGTTTCACAGTACCAATACATGTTTTACTGAATAATATTAATAACTATCTAATTCCGTGCTACCGTTAGTTTTACATAAATAATGCGTTTTAAAATTGAAAATAATTTTATGCTGGACCTAACTTCGAATAGTCTCCACAGAACTAAGCGTTAAAGTATTCGGCCTATACGTCCGGTATTATAAAATTGGTAAGCGTTGGAAATTTTTCTCCCAAATATTCACATTCGTACTTTAATGGTCGAAATTTTTCTATTTTTCAATTTAATTGAACATAGACATTTGTACAATTTGTTTGTACAATTCTACGTAAATATTTGTTTTCAAAGTAAGAACAATTTTATACCGGATCCTAACTTTGAATCGTCATCGCTAAACTCGGCGTGGATGCTTTTGGCCTATACACCGATGTGTTGCGTTAATAAACATTCTAGTATTGCTAAGCGTTGAAATTAAATGTCCCCGTGATTCAAATCGTCACTTCAATTTAATTGCCGAAATTGTTTCTGTCTATATGTTTAACATAATTGTACATAGACGTTCTTTATTGCTCGTATCCGACCAACATTTCTCCTAGTACAGGTTCCTATAAGCGCTTTATTTCCAAAAATATAATAGGAATTTTTCAAAGGTCACATTTTCTGGTACACTTTTTGAGAATCCTATTTCGGTCTCCACCTATATTTCAGTATTTTCCTCCACCCGCAATTACATGTTCCCACCGTTCCCTGATAATTGGTATTCCCACTACACTCACCTATTCCCTCAAATGTTATGTCTTAGGGACCCGAAAACCTGATTGCAAGAGCCTAGGAGGCTTTATTTCTGAGTTTCGATGGATTTTAATGGATTAATTTAATGTTTCAGCATTATAATTGGTGACCTAAGTTTTTTGTTCGTTTTATCAGTTATCAGTTTGAAGAATTTGGGTGGGATTTCGTATCTATGAATAGAGCAGTTACTGGATTTCGTGTTGATTGTTTCCTTTAAATTTTAAAAACGGCACACGTCCATTTTGTGTTTTATATTGAGTCTGACACTATCGTGTCTGACGTTCTGACACTATCGTGTCTTGTGTACGGAGAAATCACAAACGCTTGGGACCTACTTTTGCGACATGAAATCCATTTAGCTATATACCTATTTGTATAAATAAAAAGTTCTTAACTGTCATAACATCTGTTTCAAATTGAGGCCGTTTGCCGCTAGCCAGCCACGTGAATACCAAAACAAGTTCAATCGGAAGCAAAGAATATCTTGCCTCAGATTCACTTTCTATGCATTTTATGTTTTTTATAACATCCGTCTAAAAGTAGCTCTTTCTTACTATTCCTTTTCTCTTTCTGTTAATTATCAGAGATTAAAGGTTACGTAATACATGTTTCTATTCTCGTACTGTATGTTTCAACAGTACGAACATTACAACACAAAAATTATGACACAAGACTAAATGTGTTAATATGGATTTAAGTGTCATTCTCTTTGAACTGTAAAAACTGTAACACATATTTACACTTCTTGTTAGCTAGCAATTGTCATTTTTCTTTAGAATTATATTACTATGCTTTCATTGGTATTATACATTTTTTAACAATGAACAAAAAAACTTTTGTTTACTTTTGTAATGAGTTATCTTTTACAAGAAATAACACTAATTGAAAAATGGAAGTATGTGAAAATATGTTTGGGGGAATGAAATCAGCGAATTCAAATGCGCACGCCAGTAGCTTGGCGCTGGGCGGAAGTCGCTCGGCTCGACCGCCATCTCGTCCGGGTCGCTATCCGCGTTCGGCGCAGGGACGGCTTTCCGCGGGTTGTCACTACTGCGCCAGTGCAGCCCGCGGACGGTTACCTCGATGGACTCGTGCTCTCTCTAAAAGGGCGCCCACGTGCTGGTCTGGAGTAGATAGTGGGCAGCGGCGGCGGTACGGCTACTCGTCACGTGTGCACTCGTATTCGTACTCGTATATGTATGTCACGCGTCGCTGTGAGGAGCGTTGGGCAGCGGTGAGTCCCCTTCCTCGTTTTATTGCCATGACCAGCAATCTTACGCGCTGCTTGGTATTGGCACGTTCGTCATCATCCATTTTGTCGTAGTGGTTTCTCAAAACTTTTAATAATTTGCACCATTTGGTTACTTCGGGATTGTCAATTCGAAGATGAAGATAAATCCCGTGGTTTTTTTTTTTTTTGAGGTCAAATGTAGGTGTTTCATATGTTCAAATGTTCAGGGAAAATAAATTGTAATGTACTTCTTTCGTTTATTTCGTAATTATTTATTTTCTACATTGGCATGTTTACATCTAAAGTACAGATACACACATTACAAGAACGTAAAACTAAAGAATTCGTGTAGTTATTGTATTAGAATAGAAAAAATACGAGAATTTCAAAATTCTAGAATGCACTATGAAAATTTCATGTTATATTAATTCAGTTTTGCTCATTGCTGTGTCAGGATCAGAAAATGTTTTCTTATCTCCTTTGTTTCCTTCACAAACATCTCAATTTCATTCTCAAATTGAAAATAATTAATAAGGTATGTCATTTGTGCGGGGTAATGAGAGAAAACCTGCTCTAATAACCTTTGAGAGAGGATACACAGCTCTGTATTAAAGTAAAATCAATAGAATTCCTGCTGGAATGTATTGACTTTTTGTCTCATTAGTACAATGGATAATACATTTTTCAATTAATTCATTTGGTACTTTAAGAATTAGAAATTACTGTCTAAATTAATAAAGTACTTGCAATACATATGCTATTATTTTCATTGGTATATAATTACCAGAGCATTTATTTACAATGTATGCCACATATCACCAGTAATAAAATTTTATTAACTTCCTAAATCAGGTACTGACATTTTATTAATATGTAGGTATCTCTTAAAAAGATAAATTACCCAGTTTTTTTATTTGCATTTGTACACTTAAGTTTGTTTCACAATTAAGTTATTCTCCATTGACAGGATAACAGAAACCAATGGCATTTGCTGGTAGAATTGGCACATATTGTAGTACCTTTGGAACAAAAATGTCTCCTCGCAATAGCCAAAGGTATTAATTTAGATTATCAGGAGAGGGGCTGAAACAAGCCCGACACTTTTTGAACCAAAAAATCCATTCCATGTTTAAATATCTCTAATATATTCAATAAACGGGAAACATTCAGAAATATTATCATGAGGATGTTGAAATAAAGTGCTGAATTTTTGTTTTGTAGTACCAGAGGAGCTTGACTTGTAAAGACGAGTGTTTGAGCCTGACAAGTACTCTAGTGTTTTCATTAAACGAGAGACATTATTTTGAAATATGATCATGAGACTGTTGACCTAAAGTACTCAATGGTTAACCATCTTATTCTTGACTTATAGTTACCAGAGGAACTTGACTTGTGCCCACAAGAATATGAGCCAATAAAGACAACCACTCTAGTGTATTCATTAAACGAGAGACATTATTCCGAAATATTATCGTGATTCTGATGTCCTAAACCACTAAATGGTTGACCATCTGTTTCTTGACATGTTGTTACCAGCAGCTTGTACTTTCAGCTGGTTACTTTTCTCATAGACATCCACTGCTCTCCACACAACCTTAAATAATTCTTGTGTTTACAGTATTTAGGTCATTGTCAATGTCGCTATTCTAAGCTCGCATTTTTTTTCAATTTTTCTTTCACAGTTGACTTTAACCAATTCCAAAATGCATGCTGCCCCTTCTAATAGCGTCTCACTTTGGTCAGATAGACCAAAGAACTGGAAGTGCTCGGATATCCCACACTATGTTCTGTCTGTACGTTTCTTGGCAGAACCGAAGTCTTTGATTTACAGATGACCTTTACGGTCTAAAATGATAAATTTTCTGTGTTGAAATCACGATAAACTACACCAATGATTCTTTTTCTGTAACGAAAATGTACTTGACTATTAATCGGGAAAGGTTCGAGGTCTTCTTGAATCAAGACCTTTTGCATTCCACGTTGTGATGTTAAGCTGATTCGTCATTTTGATAGATGGGACAAAAAATTTATAAGCGAGCGGATTTCTTCCGCTTGCTTACGGAGGAGACTTTCTTTGCGAAACGATTCTTTAACAATTGTTGCAATTTCGGTTTCATCTGACGGCTAGTTATTGGAGATAGTTTTCGCATTTATTTGTCTTGTTTGCTTGTATTATTGAAATGGGCTTCCTTGAGTTAGTGTTTGCAAAAGTCTTTATGAGTTGAAACAACGTTCTAATTTTTTGTTGTGATAGTTTTTGTGGTTTCGGTAATCTCATATTTCTAAGAGATTGGCATCATTGGACACATCCTTGTAAACATCCTTTTGCATACGTCACTCATTGGCATGCTTTCGTCGCATTGCCACAATCTTCTATGCAGTGACTTGTTCCCAACCGGATACAGCGCTTTAGTTTGATGAAATAAAATCTATCGGAACCGAGTGATAAGCAATTTTTCAATTGCACTATTTTTTCTTACGAATAGGTTCGGACAAAACTATGCAGTTGTTGAAGTTGTCTATTTCGTAAAACCCATTTATTATTGGTCTAAGTCCACCAAAACAAGCAAAAAAATGGTGCTACAACAGCTTGTAGTTTTTCGCCCTATTTTCACGCTAAATTACGCGAAATGTACTCACATTTTCGAAAAATCGTACATGACATTTAAAAACCTATCTTTAAGGAATATATCTTATTAAATAAAAATATCTCTATCTTCATAATTGTAGTTGTAAGAAGACGCCGAAAATATGTTAAACTTTTACAATTTTCGAAAAATGAGGATTTTCAACGAACATGAAGCCTGCACCATTCTCTTAAACGTTCTTTATATTATCCAACAACAAAATGTAATAAAACACGATGGAGACTTTCTTTTTTAAATTTGGCAAATGTCTCAGGGGATTCATGTAAAGTACCCCTCAAAATTAAAATATCCGTTTCAAATTAAAGCGAAATGAACCAGATCATTGGCGAATATCAATTTTGGAGAAAATCGGCTGAACGATTTAGCCGCTAATGTTGTTCACAAACGGACAGGCGTTTTGCCGTCAAACCAATTTTTCGCTATTAATGACCCACAAAACATGGATTCTGGCAGTAGCGGCTTGTAGGTAATGCCAGTGTGCCATAACACCACCAACAAAAAGGAAGAAAAGGAAATTTTTCACCACAAATGTGTGTATAAAATATCGCTTCTTCAAAATATTATTCTTTATAGTAATTCATTTGAACGAGCGCGTAATCATTCGATGCCCTGTCAATTATTCCCTTCAAACACACAGGACGTAATGCTATCTGTGGGCTTCCTCCTGAACCTCTTAGTCACCTACCGATTGGCTTCATGTCTGCCGATT
Source organism: Teleogryllus occipitalis (assembly GCA_011170035.1). Classification (NCBI taxonomy): domain Eukaryota; kingdom Metazoa; phylum Arthropoda; class Insecta; order Orthoptera; family Gryllidae; genus Teleogryllus; species Teleogryllus occipitalis. Next base: position 195,120 of record BLKR01001709.1, on the reverse strand, counting down.
TAACTCTGTACAAAGAATGCTGAATTGGTTTCTATGCGTCTATTATGTATCACACGGTGCCACGGAAAAGTGTCACAGTAGTTCACGTTCTGCTCCACAGAGTGCGCCAATAGCATTATGTTCATCGAGCAGACTATCTCTCGCTCACGATGACCCCGATGCCCTGTTTTTTCTTTTCAGTTTAATCTTCATTATAAATTAATAAACACGGTCACTGAAAAATTAAATTTTGTTGCCCATGAATTTTATTTTAGAGATTACTAAGCCACTTTTCAAACATCGCATCGATGTTTAAAACATAGGTGGTTTTTGATGGATGCTTTATTAACATCAATGTTTTCATTTTGAACATCGATAATTGGTAACATCGGTGTTTTGTTGTCGATGTCTCATTACTAACTGGCACCACCAAAATAATTCCGTACCGGCCGCCACTGGATTCTGGCTACATCACTTGTTTAAAGATTCTTTTCTAAATTTAGCAACTGGATTTATCCACTTTTTCGTTACCAGGGCCCTGTAATATGAGTTTTTCTGCCGAAAATTCGCCGTTTTTTCACGCAGAACGAGAAAGTAAAAAAGTGGATGTTGTCTTCCTATTATGATGTTTTGAATTATCAGTTTGATGAAATTTATGACCTAGGCTTTTTATTTCGATAGATGGCATGTTTCATCTGTCTTATGAATATTTTTCAAAAACTAAATTGAATGCTTATTTTTCTTTAATCTAATACGAATTAAACATAGTATTTAGCTTTCCAGTTGTTTGACAATAGTGCGGAAGGCAGCGGTGTGGTCATCATGATTTCAGAGTGATTATTAAATAATTTTTTTGTGTAGTCTTCTTTTTCAGAACATCTTGGATTGTGTTCTTAATTTCACTTATAGTTTCAAGTGGAATAACAGGGGGGCATATGTTGCATTAATTTGTCTGTTGATTGTGAGGTATCTTCACCACATGTAGGGTTTCTTAGAAGTTCAGATTTGTTCACAGTTGTGCCAATTGGTCTTAAGATCGGTTTCCATGTGTGGATTCGCTTGCCTAGGTTCTTTGCCGTTGCCATGGGTAACACTATTTGCGCCGTTTAATTCAGGTTCAAGTGCATTACAAATAAAAGTTTGATTTAGTGTAGTCGATTGTTCCAATGATTGAAGAAGTTGTGGTTACTGGTTTTCTGAAATTTTTTCTTGTAGTAGTATTGCTCTTGTTGGCGTTGTATTATTTTTTTTTCCATTAACTTATTTTGCTTAAATATTTGTTGATTCTTTACCTTGACCCGTTAATAAATACATAATGCAACAGTTGGGCTTTCGTGACTCGTATTTGTGACTACTGTTCCTTCGGCAATGTCATTGAGAAGACCTTCCCCTGATAATTTTTTATTACTTTAGGTTTCTGTCACCATTCATTTAATGTTTATTAATTCATCAAACTTAATATTACAATTTTGACGAACTAAACTAATACAGCCTAAATTTTGTCGTAACGTAGTACAGTACATAACTGTTAAAAAATTATCAATTTTGATACATTATAAGTCTTTATATGAGTCTATGTGTCCCTTTGGTTTGAGAGTTATCATCAATCAACTCGTAGACAAAAAATTACATTGAAATGTTAGTTTCATATTTTCATATTAACGTTTATTACCAAGCTTGATATATTATGAAGTCTTTATAAGTGTCTATGTGTCCCTTTGATTGAAGAGTTATCATCAATCAACTCGTAGACAAAAAATTACATTGAAATGTTAGTTTCATATTTTCGTATTAACGTTTATTACCAAGCTTGATATATTATGAAGTCTTTATAAGTGTCTGTGTCCCTTTGATTTAAGAGTTATCGTCAATGAACTCGTAGACAAAAAAAATGCATTAAAGTTTTAATTGCATATTTTCTTACTGACGTTTATTATAATTTAAACATAATTTCCAAATCTCTCTCTTGCTGCCCCCTTATCGATACGGTGGCAGAGGTCGATCAGATGCAAATACAGTAGCTAACTCGGTTTGGCGGGTCGCAGATTCAAGTCCTCCATAGAAATCGTTGGGTACCTGTGCCTTGTGGCATGATGGACCGTTTCGCCTACAATGCAAACCGTGACATCCATGTTTCTGGCCCTTTCTTGTGACGTAAGGGTCTGCAATAAAACCATATATGCTTTTCACCGGAAGACTCCAATTCCTAAAACCTTCCCTTCCGCCGGTAATACGGTCGTTCCATACGATCGAACGGGGAACAGCGGAGAACTACCTCGGCGCGGCAGTGGTCCCTCCACCGTCTAATTACACGCTGGCATGTAAGGGTTCACGAACTACATTAGTAAGTACATTCTAAAAATACGGGCTCGTGTGCCACTTCGATGTCGCTGGGGGAACCATGATAAGTGCCAAGGCGGTCTCGGTTGTGTGTTGCGGGTGAGCCACTCTCAGTCGCCGGAAGCAGTTCATGTAACCACATAGGCAACAAATCATTCATTAAACCGTTCCTGAAATACAGAACTGATCCTCCAGGAATTCTTGTTTGTTTGCCAGAAAACAGGCGGCTGGTTTTTACCTTTTCTCTTTAATACACGAGGGTTTTTAGATGTGTAGATCAGCATTGGTTTTGCCTTAAAATCACCAAATAAATTAGTAAAGATGAGTCAATCCGCCTTTGCTAGCTTTGAATGCTTTGCCATCTGAGTGAACTTTGTTAGCCATCTTCCAGAATAGACGAGTTTCATCTCAGTTAAACACTTGATTTGGAACGTACCATCCACGTTCTAGAGTGTCCATTTTATCGTTCGCCCAAGATTCGGGCCGCGTCTCCCGGGCTGTCGAGGGCTCATTCCCCCAGCGAGGCGCTGCCACATCTCCCGTTCTGGCTCACTGGAACTATTGCTGCGCTTCTCTTACCTTAAAGAAGATGCTGAAAGCGGTGTCCTTCGGCTCGAATGCATTCTTGGCACAACCAGAACACATTCTGATTAACCCTTTGAAGTAAGTCTCGAGGAATTGCTGCAATGTTCTCTTCAAAAGAGCGCCGGAACTCTTCCTCCGAATGCGGATTTTCTGCATACACCTGAACTTTCAAGAACCTCCAAAAGAAAAAGTCACAAGGAGTCAGTTCAAGTGATCTAGGAGGCAAAACTCACGACTAATTATTCAATCGTCACTATAAACATTATTTAAAAAGTCATGGATCGAACAGCAGTGTGAACAGTTGCCGAATTGCTGTGTGAACAGTTGCCGAATCTGCCTGTTGAAAGGAACCATAGACGCCTCAAGTTTTTTTTTGATATTGTTGTAATATGACAGAGATTTCGTTCATCTTCTCTTCTGTAAGGATATGGCATTTTCGATACTTTTGTTCGTCAATCGAAATTCCATGGGTGCGAAGTTTCTTTACATGATTCACAATTATCGACTGATGTAGAATATTCACCCCCGGAAATTTCGTAATAAATCTCTTGCGGCACTTACTGGCGGCACTTAAGTCGAACGAAGAAGTCGTTGAGAAATATTTTCTGCTTCAAAGAAAATTTCATGATGCAGTTGAACGCTCTCGGAGCACTTGTGTATCGGTCGGTCGCGCCGAACGACGAACGCGCCGGATGAACGGGGCCCTTGTTGACAAATCCCCGGGGAACCGAGGGCTCGATCGCTGAGGCAAGCGGCGCTTTATCTTCAGCTAAAGATAAAATGAACAACCATTATAATATCCGCAAAATCTCGAAAACTTTTGAGCTTCAACTTGATCGACTGACGTTGATTCGCCAACTAACTTGATGTTGGGTAAGTGGTGCCAATATTTAAGATTTTGAAACTATCCCTCGCTCGCTTCACAATTGATAACTGAATCTAAGTTCTTGTAAAAGTGGTCAAATATTTCCTTTGCCTTTCCTCCAACCAAGCACGAACAAATTGAAATACTCTTTTGATTAAGATTTTCAAACCATAAACAGAGCTATTTCAGCTTCTCTTCATTTCTTATTTGAAGCAGTTGTTTCGCACTAACCGAAGAGCGAGAGGTCAAACTGTTTCTAATAGCCTTTTCACTTCTTTAATAGAACGCGGAGTCGATTTGTTAACATTAAAAACGACCAACAGCAGAGGCGCATTCACCTGCATGTAATTTGCCTAACATGATTCTTTCGGAGAATTGCAAAACTTTCTTCGATCTTTCCTTCCTACCTGGTCAAAACTGAAAAGAAATCGAAAAGCTATCGGTCTTTTAAGAGTGTGAAAACAAGTGAGATTTGCTACTTTTTCGAACTATATATTTGCCCCTACTAAAAGCATCACACATTTCCATTAAAAATGGATTTGTTACAGGCTACAACGGTGCTTCAGTAAAAAAAGTTTGCACTAAGTGTGCAATAGTTTCTTTCCTTTCTCTAATATTCTCACTATGAGAAGTAGATGGAAGGTGCTGACCCACTTTTTAAAACATTTAATCTGCATGAATAATTTCAAATCATACAGAGCTACATATTTCTTAAGAAGAGTATTAGGATTTTGCTACAAATGACCATATCTTGAAACAAATTTTACCCAAATTTTGACGCAAAATAATGTCAGATTTTATTTAAGAATTCCAGTCCTTTGAAAAGTGTTACAAACAAAACATTAGAAGAAGCCATTTTATTCTTAACTTCACAATTAAGAAACTTGTGTTAATCCTCTGTTCCATGCAAACAGACTGAGAGTTTCCTCTTGATTATTTTCCTCTCCCATTGTCAGTTATTAAGGGATATTGAGTTTTGGCTTCGTGTATCTTCCATATCCTTTGCGACGTATCATATGTTGTCATTCATTTTGCGATCGCTGCTCCTGGCACGTGTACTCGCGTCCCAAAACCAAGTAGTGTACCGGAAGGTTAAAATGTGTAGTATAACAATAAGCACCAAAGACAACTGCGTGATATCAGGATCTAAAATCAATGTACTATGCTAAGATCAATGCATATATAGCATATTATAATATGCATAAGTCTTAATATTCACAAATTGCAGAGAATCATCAATTTTGGGAAGCATCACATAGAAATTGACACCGCAAAAGAGTTCGTGTATTTTTGGTCTTAAATCTTATATTCCTTCATATTATAGCTCTGTTACCTCACAAATACTCGTATCTTTCGTTTTGTGTATGGAGATAGGTATCTGATTACCTTGTACATTCTTGTGATCTCGTGGTAATTTCATTTTCATTAACATGCTGCTCCAGGTCTACGTCATTTGTTAGCTCTAGGCTCACTCGCACCTTTAGAAGATTCAACTCAGCATTGAAAATATGTTTCTTCTCCTGATGGAATTCAGTTGTCTGCACATTCGTTGCTCTTTTGGAGTTCTTTCCAGATAGAACTGTCTTCTCTACGTTAAGTGCCTTCTGCTGAAGTTCTCTCATGTAACCCGATTCTTATGCTTCTATATTATCCGCTCGTTACATAATCAATTCTTTGGTCCATTTCACGTTTTAGCTTGGTGCCACAGGCACAGGTTAAATGTTACCTTACCTACCTCTGTGTTAGAAAACGCTTCGAAACTTTGCGACGGCCGGTCGCTAGAGTGGCTTTCTTTTAAGTTCTGCTAATATTTCGAGTCTGGGAAAAAAGAGCTGAATAACTGACGAAAATCTGTTATCCAGATCCGTTTCTTGAGGGACCTGACAAGATTCGAAATGGCTCAGATTAGTTTTCTTTGAGATTTTATGTTCTTCCGCCCTCCGCGCCATTGTTCCTCTTCGCCTCTAACCCTAGTAAGAATCCACTCAACTGGATTTTGTTTCGAAAAATTGATGAACCCACTTCTAGATTTTTCATTGACTTCTCATCTTAGGCCGTTCAATTTTTAGAGAATAAAATCCTTCGGTAACTTAGAGCCACTTTAAGAGAGAAAAAATTGATCCTTACTGATATTTAAATATGTTAAAGTAAGGATTTGGCAGTACCAATGAATTAATTGTTCTAATGACAGTATTACTCAATTGCTGAGTCTCGACTAAGAGCCCTGCCAACACACAGTCACAAAATAATTAATGACGGTCACTGAAGAATAAATGAATAAATTACCATCAAAAAAGTAAAATATTCAAACCGGTGGAAACTTCTCCTATCGATGAATATTCAATACGTACCCCTTATATATCACTAAAACGCACAAAATTGTATCGTGTTTTACAGAATTCATCATGCGAACTTCTGGTATTGTTCATCATCAGAGTCGCCATTTTTAATGCTAAGAGTGTAACATCTTCACACTCTTGTCATGCCTCTCCATCTTCATCTTATGCATCATCTTTGTAGTCTGCAATACAATATTCCAGAACTAATGTAGTGCGGCAACGTACATCTTTTATTATTTTAAAAACATTGTCAACATACAATATTCTTATGGCATACTTTTATTTTGGAGCTCTAAATTAAGTCTTTCTTCCTGCTTGTATTAATTATAGGAACAATTTTGCAAATAAGAAAACTTTTATTAATATTACTATTACATGTTTTCATGCATTTTAAGGGGTTTTGTATGCACATTGAGCTGTTTGATTTGGATTTGTGCTTCTATTGCTACAATGGCGGAGATAGATTTTGCCCACTGCTTACCCTAAAGCAGTATTTTGTGTTGGGTTAATTGTTTAAGTGGTACTATTACTCCCTGCAATAGTAACTTCCCTTCCAAATTCGAAAACTGGCCTAATGTTTGACTTATAGGTAGTTATCAGAGTAACTTGATTATTTTGCCATAGCGTGTCTCTCAGTATTTTTAAGGAGATTTATTCTTTTATTAGCTTTCACAGCTCCCTGATCAATGTGGGGGTTGTATGTGAGGCCTCTATCTCATGACAACCTTTAATGATTTATTTCTTGATGCTATCCTAGAGCCACCCTACAGATTCAGATCCTTCTCTATGTAAAGGGTTTACATATGTGGGCAAACAGCAGACGCTCCACAGCTCTAGAATCGGGTTTAAATGCAATATTGGTAAAACTTGAATTTTAAGCAAAGCGAAAAATGGGGATAACTTCCCATTTATCCATTATTGTTGTACATGCGTCCATGAGGCAAGATTGATTCAGGCAAGGTAGATATTCTTTGACTATTCTGCTAAATTATTGAGAAAACACTTTTTGAGAAAATTTTGAAAATGTTCCGTGAGCTTGATGTAAGTTTCAACTAGAGCCAGATGGACAAATGTTTTTTCAATTTGGAAAAGATCGTACGTGTGGTTTAGGCGTTAGATTTGTTCACATACGACTGACAGACAGACGGACGGACAGACAGACAGACGGTCAGACAGACAGACGGACGGATGAAAGACGGACCGACGGGCGGACGGACGAACGGATGGACGTTTTGAAAACAACCACTTTTTCGGTATCAGGGTATCCCATAATGTGTTTTTCTGTTGAAATCTCGAAATCGATTTTCCGCAGCATTACATAACTTTCTCTATACTTCGGTTATTATGTACTCCCGTATGTATACGAGAAAGTAAAGTCAAGTGTTCACGTAAATGTGTTTGAAGTTTTCACCTTGTATTGATATCCATTATTCTTGAATTCACACTTCTGCCATGCGTTGATAGACTACTGTACTGTTAAGAAATGCTGCTGTTGACGCTAGAAAAGAGCCCCATCTGCAATTCATGGAGAGTGCATTAATTCAAAATTCGTACTTTTTGAGTCGTGCCACTATTGCAGTCTACGAGTTCTATGGAGAGACATTTTTAACCTAAACAAACTTTTGATGAATATGGCCGTGTTTGTTAGGAGTCAAAAGTGCGCAGAGGTACGATATCATTTTCAAGATTTACTGTCTGTGATAGTTCAGTGATAGCATTACCAATGTCTCCGTACGAGAACGTATACGAGAAAGTAAAAATCAGGTGTTGACGTAAATGAGTTTGCAGTTTCAATCTTATATTGAAATCCATTATTCTTGAATTCACACTTCTACCATGTATTGTTAGACAACTGTACTGTTAAGATATGCTGCTGTTGCAGCTAGAAAAGAGCCCAATCTGCAATTCATGGAGAGTGCATTAATTCACAATTCGTAAGTCTTGAGTTGTAGAGCTATTGCAGCCTACAAGTTTTATATTGTGGGACATCTTAACCTAAACAAACTTTTGATGAATATGGCCGAGTTTGTTAGGAGTCAAATGTGCGCAGAGGTACAATATCATTTTCAAGATTTGCTGTCTGTGATAGTTCAGTGATAGCATTACCAATGTCTCCGTATGTATACGAGAAAGTGAAAATCAGGTGTTGACGTAGATGAGTTTGCAGTTTCAACCTGATGTTGAAATCCATTATTCTTGAATTCACACTTATACCATATATTTGTAGATAACTGTTCTGTAAGATATGGTGCTGTTGCAGCTAGAAAGCAGCCCAATCTGCAATTTCTGGAGAGTGCAGTAATTCAAAATTCGTACTTTTGTGTTGTGCCACTTTCGAAATCTACGAGGTGTATATTGAGAGACGTTTTAAACCTATACAAACTTTTGATGAATATGGCCGTGTTTGGTAGGCATCAAAAGTGCGTAGAGGTACGAGATCATTTTTATGATTTGCTGTCTGTGATAGTTCAGTGATAGCATTACCAATGTCTCTGTATGTATAAGAGAAAGTAAAAATCAGGTGTTGAAGTAATTGAGTTTGCAAATTTAACCTTATATTGAAATCCTTTATTCTTAAATTCAAACTTCTACCATGTATTGGTAGATAATTGTACTGTTAAGATACGCTACTGTTGCAGCTAGAAAGGAGCCCAATCTGCAATTTCTGGAGAGTGCAGTAATTCAAAATTCGTACTTTTGAGTTGTGCCACTATCGCAGTCTACGAGGTGTATATTGAGAGACATTTTTAACCTATACAAACTTTTCATGAATATGGCCGTGTTTGGTAGGCATCAAAAGTGCGTAGAGGTACGAGATCATTTTAATGATTTGCTGTCAGTGATAGCTCAGTGATAGCATTACCAATGTCTCTGTATGTATACGAGAAAGTAAACACCAGTTGTTGAAGTAAATGAGTTTGCAATTTCAACCTTATATTGAAACCCTTTATCCTTAAATTCACACTTTTACCATGTATTGGTAGATAATTTTATTGTTAAGATATGCTGCTGTTGCAGCTAGAAAGGAGCCCAATCTGCAATTTCTGGAGAGTGCAGTAATTCAAAATTCTTATTTTTGACTTGTGCCACTATCGCAGTCTACGAGGTCTATATTGAGAGACATTTTCAACCTTTAGAAACTATTGATGAATATGGCTGTGTTTGGTAGGAGTCCAAAGAGCGTAGAGGTACGAGATCATTTTGATGATTTGCTGTCTGTGATAGTTCAGTGATAGCATTACCAATGTCTCTGTATGTATACGAGAAAGTAAATACCAGGTGTTGAAGTAAATGAGTTTGCAATTTCAACCTTATATTGAAACCCTATATCCTTAAATTCACACTTTTACCATGTATTAGTAAATAATTGTATTGTTAAGATATGCTGCTGTTGCAGCTAGAAAGGAGCCCAACCTGCAATTTCTGGAGAGTGCAGTAATTCAAAATTCTTACTTTTGAGTTGTGCCACTATCGCAGTCTACGAGGTTTATATTGAGAGACATTTTTAACCTATACAAACTTTTGATTATTATGGCCGTGTTTATTAGGAGTCAGAAGTGTGTAGAGGTACGAGATCATTTTCGTGATTTGCTGTCTGTGATAGTTCAGTGATAGCATTTCTAATGTCTCCGTATGTATGGGAGAAAGTAAAAATCAGGTGTTGACGTAAATGAGTTTGCAGTTTCAACCTTATATTGAAATCCTATATTCTTAAATTCACACTTCTACCATTTATTGGTAGATTACTGTACTGTTAAGATATGCTGCTGTTGCAGCTAGAAAAGAGCCCAATTTGCAATTCATGGAGAGTGCATTAATTCACAATTCGTAATTTTTGAGTTGTGACACTATTGCAGTCTACAAGTTCTATATTGTGGGACATCTTAACCTAAACAAACGTTTGATGAATATGGCCGAGTTTGTTAGGAGTCAAATGTGCGCAGAGGTACGATATCATTTTCAAGATTTGCTGTTTGTGATAGTTCAGTGATAGCATTACCAATGTCTACGTATGTATACGAGAAAGTAAAAATCAGGTGTTGACGTAAATGAGTTTGCAATTTTAACCTTATATTGAAATCCTTTATCCTTAAATTCACACTTTTACCATGTATTGGTAGATAACTGTATTGTTAAGATATGCTGCTGTTGCAGCTAGAAAGGAGCCCAATCTGCAATTTCTGAAGAGTGCAGTAATTCAAAATTCTTACTTTTGAGTTGTGCCACTATCGCAGTCTACGAGGTCAATATTGAGAGACATTTTTAACCTCTAGAAACTTTTGATGAATATGGCCGTGTTTGGTAGGAGTCCAAAATGGGTAGAGGTACGAGATCAATTTGATGATTTGCTGTCTGTGATAGTTCAGTGATATCATTACCAATGTCTCTGTATGTATACGAGAAAGTAAAAATCAGGTATTGAAGTAAATGAGTTTGCAATTTCAACCTTATATTGAAATTTTTATTTTTAAATTCACACTTCTACCATGTATTGGTAGATAATGTACTGTTAAGATATGCTGCTGTTGCAGCTAGAAAGGAGCCCAATCTGCAATTTCTGGAGAGTGCAGTAATTCAAAATTCGTACTATTGAGTTGTGCCACTATCGCAGTCTACGAGGTCTATATTGAGAGACATTTTAACCTATACAAACTTTTGATGAATATGGCCGTGTTTATTAGGAGTCAAAAGTGTGTAGAGGTACGAGATCATTTTCATGATTTGCTGTCTGTGATAGTTAAGTGATAGCACTTCTAATGTCTCCGTATGTATAGGAGAAAGTAAAAATCAGGTGTTGACGTAAATGAGTTTGCAGTTTCAATCTTATATTGAAATCCATTATTCTTGAATTCACATATCTACCATGTATTGGTAGACAACTCTACTGTTAAAATATTCTGCTGTTGCAGCTGAAAAAGAGCCCAATCTGCAATTCATGGAGAGTGCATTAATTGAAAATTCGTACTTTTTGACTTGTGCCACTATTGCAGTCTACGAGTTCTATATTGAGAGACATTTTTAACTCAAACAAACTTTTGATGAATATGGCCGTGTTTGTTAGGAGTCAAATATGCGTAGTGGTACGAGATCATTTTCAAGATTTGCTGTCTGTGATAGTTCAGTGATAGCATTACCAATGACTCCGTATTTATACAAAAAAATTGAAAATCAGGTGTTGACGTAAATGAGTTTGCAGTTTCAACCTTATGTTGAAATCCATTTTTCTTGAATTCACACTTATACCATATATTGGTAGATAATTGTTCTGTAAGATATGCTGCTGTTGCAGCTAGAAAGGAGCCCAATCTGCAATTTGTGGAGAGTGCAGTAATTCAAAATTCGTACTTTTGAGTTGTGCCACTATCGCAGTCTACGAGGTCTATATTGAGAGACAATGTTAACCTATACAAACTTTGATGAATATGGCCGTGTTTCGTAGGAGTCAAAAGTGCGTAGAGGTACGATATCATTTTTATGATTTGCTGTCTGTGATAGTTCAGTGATAGCATTACCTATGTCTCTGTATGTATACGAGAAAGTAAAAATCAGGTGTTGAAGTAAATGAGTTTGCAAATTCAACCTTATATTGAAATCCTTTATTCTTAAATTCACACTTCTACCATGTATTAATAGATAACTGTACTGTTAAGATATGCTACTGTTGCAGCTAGAAAAGAGCCCAATCTGCAATTTCAGGAGAGTGCAGTAATTCAAAATTCGTACTTTTGAGTTGTGCCACTATCGCAGTCTACGAGGTCTATATTGAGAGACATTTGTAACCTATACAAACATTTGATGAATATGGCCGTGTTTGGTAGGAGTCAAAAGTGCGTAGAGGTACGAGTTAATTTTCAAGATTTGCTGCCTGTGATAGTTCACCGATAGCATTACCAATGATTCCGTATGTATACGAGAAAGTGAAAATCAGGTGTTGAAGTAAATGAGTTTGCAGTTTCAACCTGATGTTGAAATCCATTCATCTTGAATTCACAATTATACCATATATTTGTAGATAACTGTTCTGTAAGATATGGTGCTGTTGCAGCTAGAAAGGAGCCCAATCTGCAATTTCTGGAGAGTGCAGTAATTCAAAATTCTTACTATTGAGTTGTGCCACTATCGCAGTCTACGAGGTCTATTTTGAGAGACATTTTTAACATTTAGAAACTTTTGATGAATATGGCCGTGTTTGGTAGGAGTCCAAAGTGCGTAGAGGTACGAGATCATTTTGATGATTTGCTGTCTATGATAGTTCAGTGATATCATTACCAATGTCTCTGTATGTATACGAGAAAGTAAAAATCAGGTATTGAAGTAAATGAGTTTGCAATTTCAACCTTATATTGAAATCCATTATTCTTAAATTCACACTTCTACCATGTATTGGTAGATACCTGTACTGTTAAGATATGCTGCTGTTGCAGCTAGAAAGGAGCCCAATCTGCAATTTCTGGAGAGTGCAGTAATTCAAATTTCGTACTTTTGAGTTGTGCCACTATCGCAGTCTACGAGCTCTATATTGAGAGACATTTTTAACCTATACAAACTTTTGATTATTATGGCCGTGTTTAATAGGAGTCAGAAGTGTGTAGAGGTACGAGATCATTTTCGTAATTTGCTGTCTGTGATAGTTCAGTGATAGCATTTCTAATGTCTCCGTATGTATGGGAGAAAGTAAAAATCAGGTGTTGACGTAAATGAGTTTGCAGTTTCAACCTTATATTGAAATCCTATAATCTTAAATTCACACTTCTACCATGTATTGGTAGATTACTGTACTGTTAAGATATGCTGCTGTTGCAGCTAGAAAAGAGCCCAATTTGCAATTCATGGAGAGTGCATTAATTCACAATTCGTAATTTTTGAGTTGTGCCACTATTGCAGTCTACAAGTTCTATATTGTGGGACATCTTAACATAAACAAACTTTTGATTAATATGGCCGAGTTTGTTAGAAGTCAAATGTGCGCAGAGGTACGATATCATTTTCAAGATTTGCTGTCTGTGATAGTTCAGTGATAACATTACCAATGGCTCCGTATGTATACGAGAAAGTACAAATCAGGTGTTGACGTAAATGAGTTTGCAGTTTCAACCTGATGTTGAAATCCATTATTCTTAAATTCATACTTATACCATATATTTGTAGATAACTGTTCTGTAAGATATGCTGCTGTTGCAGGTAGAAAGTAGCCCAATCTGCAATTTCTGGAGAGTGCAGTAATTCAAAATTCGTACTTTTGAGTTGTGCCACAATCGCAGTCTACGAGGTCTATATTGAGAGACATTTGTAACCTATACAAACTTTTGATAAATATGGCCGTGTTTCGTAGGAGTCAAATGAGCGAAGAGGTACGATATAATTTTCATGATTTGCTGTCTGTGATAGTTCAGTGATAGCATTACAAATGTCTCTGTATGTATACGAGAAAGTAGAAATCACGTGTTGAAGTAAATGAGTTTGCAATTTGAACGGTTTATTGAAATCCTTTATTCTTAAGGTCACAGTTCTACCAAGTATTGGTAGATAACTGTACTGTTAAGGTATGCTGCTGTTGCAGCTAGAAAGGAGCCCAATCTGCAATTTCTGGAGAGTGCAGTAATTCAAAATTCGTACTTTTGAGTTGTGCCACTATCGCAGTCTACGAGGTCTATATTGAGAGACATTTTTAACCTATACAAACTTTTGATGAATATGGCCGTGTTTATTAGGAGTCAAAAGTGTGTAGAGGTACAAGATCATTTACATGATTTGCTGTCTGTGATAGTTCAGTGATAGCATTTCTAATGTCTCCGTATGTATGGGAGAAAGTAAAAATCAGGTGTTGACGTAAATGAGTTTGCAGTTTCAACCTTATGTTGAAATCCTTTATTTTTAAATTTACACTTCTACCATGTATTGGTAGATTACTGTACTGTTAAGATATGCTGCTGTTGCAGCTAGAAAAGAGCCCAATCTGCAATTCATGGAGAGTGCATTAATTCTCAATTCGTAATTTTTGAGTTGTGCCACTATTGCAGTCCACAAGTTCTATATTGTGGGACATCTTAACCTAAACAAACTTTTGATGAATATGGCCAAATTTTTTAGTAGTCAAATGTGCGCAGAGGTACGATATCATTTTCAAGATTTGCTGTGTGTGATAGTTCAGTGATAGCATTACCAATGTCTCCGTATATATGAGAAAGTAAAAATCAGGTGTTGACGTAAATGGGTTTGCAGTTTCAACCTGATGTTGAAATCCATTATTCTTAAATTCATACTTATACCATAGATTTGTAGATAACTGTTCTGTAAGATATGCTGCTGTTGCAGCTAGAAAGGAGCCCAATCTGCAATTTCTGGAGAGTGCATTAATTCAAAATTCGTACTTTTGTGTTGTACTACTATCGCAGTCTACGAGGTCAATATTGAGTGAAATTTCTAACCTATACAAACTTTTGATGAATATGGCCGTGTTCCGTAGGAGTCTAAAGTGCGTAGAGGTACGAGATCATTTTCTTGATTTGTTGTCTGTGATAGTTCAGTGATAGCATTACCAATGTCTCCGTATGTATACGAGAAAGTAAAAATCAGGTGTTGACGTAAATGAGTTTGCAGTTTCAACCAAATGTTGAAATCTATTATTCTTAAATTCATACTTTAACCATATATTTGTAGATAACTGTTCTGTAAAATATGCTGCTGTTGCAGCTAGAAAGGAGCCCAATCTGCAATTTTTGGAGAGTGCAGTAATTCAAAATTTGTACTTTTGAGTTGTGCCACTATCGCAGTCTATGAGGTTTCTATTGAGAGTAATTTTTTAACCTATAGAAACTTTTGATGAATATGGCCATGTTTATTAGGAGTCCAAAGTATGTAGAGGTACGAGATCATTTTCATTATATGCTGTCTGTGATAGTTCAGTGATAGCATTTCTAATGTCTCCGTATGTATGGGAGAATGTAAAAATCAGGTGTTGACGTAAATGAGTTTGCAGTTTCAACCTTTTATTGAAATCCTTTATTCTTAAATTCACACTTCTACCATGTATTGGTAGATTACTGTACTGTGAAGATATGCTGCTGTTGCAGCTAAAAAAGGGCCCAATCTGCAATTCATGGAGAGTGCATTAATTCACAATTCGTAATTTTTGAGTTGTGCCACTATTGCAGTCTACAAGTTGTATAATGTGGGACATCTTAACCTAAACAAACTTTTGATGAATATGGCCGAGTTTGTTAGGAGTCAAATGTGTGCAGAGGTACGATATCATTTTCAAGATTTGCTGTCTGTGATAGTTCATTGATAGCATTACCAATGTCGACGTATGTATACGAGAAAGTAAAAATCAGGTGTTGACGTAAATGAGTTTGCAGTTTCAACCTGATGTTCAAATCCATTATTCTTAAATTCATACTTATACCATATATTTGTAGATAACTGTTCTGTAAGATATGGTGCTGTTGCAGCTGGAAAGGAGCCCAATCTGCAATTTCTGGAGAGTGCAGTAATTCAAAATTCTTACTTTTGAATTGTGCCACTATCGCAGTCTACGAGGTCTATATTGAGAGACATTTTTAACCTATAAAAACTTTTGATCAATATGGCTGTGTTTGGTAGGAGTCAAAAGTGCGTGGAGGTACGAGATCATTTTGATGATTTGCTGTCTGTGATAGTTCAGTGATAGCATTTTTTATGTCTCCGTATGTGTAGGAGAAAGTAAAAATCAGGTGTTGACGTAAATGAGTTTGCAGTTTCAACCTTATATTGAAATCCTTTGTTCTTAAATTCACACTTCTACCAAGTATTAGTAGATAATTGTACTGTTAAGATATGCTGCTGTTGCAGCTAGAAAGGAGCTAAATCTGAAATTTCTGGAGAGTGCAGTAATTCAAAATTCGTACTTTTGTGTTGTGCTACTATCGCAGTCTACGAGATCTATATTGAGAGACATTTTTAACCAATACAAACATTTGATGAATATGGCCGTGTTTGGTAGGAGTCAAAAGTGCGTAGAGGTAGGAGATAATTTTCATGATTTGCTGTCTGTGATAGTTAAGTGATAGCATTACCAATGTCTCCGTATGTATACGAGAAAGTGAAAATCAAGTGTTGACGTAAATGAGTTTGCAGTTTTAACCTTTTTTTGAAATCCTATTTTCTTGAATTCACATATCTACCATGTATTGGTAGACAACTGTACTGTTAAAATATTCTGCTGTTGCAGCTAGAAAAGAGGCCAATCTGCAATTCATGGAGAGTGCATTAATTGAAAATTCGTACTTTTTGAGTTGTGCCACTATTGAAGCCTACGAGTTCTATATTGAGAGACATTTTTAACCTAAACAAACTTTTGATGAATATGGCCGTGTTTGTTATGAGTCAAATATGCGTAGAGGTACGGATAATTTTCAAGATTTGCTGTCTGTGATAGTTCAGTGATAGCATTACCAATGATTCCGTATGTATACGAGAAAGTAAATACCAGGTGGTGACGTAAATGAGTTTTCAATTTCAACCTTATATTGAAACCCTTCATCCTTAAATTCACACTTTTACCATGTATTGGTAGATAATTGTATTGTAAGATATGCTGCTGTTTCAGCTAGAAAGGAGCCCAATCTGCAATTTCTGGAGAGTGCAGTAATTCAAAATTCTTACTTTTGAGTTGTGCCACTATCGCAGTCAACGAGGTCTATATTGAGAGACATTTTTAACCTACAGAAACTTTTGATGAATATGGCCGTGTTTGTTAGGAGTCCAAAGTGTGTAGAGGTACGAGATCATTTTGATGATTTGCTGTCTATGATAGTTCAGTGATAGCATTACCAATGTCTCTGTAAGTGTACGAGAAAGTAAAAATCAGGTATTGAAGTAAATGAGTTTGCAATTTCAACCTTATATTGAAATCCTTTATTCTTAAATTCAGACTTCTACCATGTATTGGTAGATACCTGTACTGTTAAGATATGCTGCTGTTGCAGCTAGAAAGGAGCCCAATCTGCAATTTCGGGAGAGTGCAGTAATTCAAAATTCGTACTTTTGAGTTGAGCCACACTATCGCAGTCTACGAGGTCTATACTAAAAGACATTTTTAACCTATACAAATTTTGATGAATATGGCTGTGTTTGGTAGGAGTCAAAAGTGCGTAGAGGTTAAATATCATTTTCATGATTTGCTGTCTGTGATAGTTCAGTGATAGCATTACCAATGTCTTTGTATGTATACGAGAAAGTAAAAATTGGTGTTGAAAAAAATGAGTTTGCAATTTCAACCTTATATTGAAATCCATTATTTTTAAATTTACACTTCTACCATGTATTTGTAAATAAATGTACTGTTAAGATATGCTGCTATTGCAGCTAGAAAGGAGCCCAATCTGCAATTTCTGGAGAGTGCAGTAATTCAAAATTCGTACTTTTAAATTGTGCCACTATCGCAGTCTATGAGGCCTATATTGAGAGACATTTTTAACCTATAGAGACTTTTGATGAATATGGCCGTGTTTATTAGGAGTCAAAAGTGTGTAGAGGTACGAGATCATTGTCATGATTTGCTGTCTGTGATAGTTCAGTGATAGCATTTCTAATGTCTGCGTATGTATGGGAGAAAGTAAAAATCAGGTGTTGACGTAAATGAGTTTGCAGTTTCAACCTTATATTGAAATCCTTTATTCTTAAATTCACACTTCTACCATGTTTTGGTAGATTACTGTACTGTTAAGATATGCTGCTGTTGCAGCTAAAAAAGTGCCCAATCTGCAATTCATGGAGAGTGCATTAATTCACAATTCGTAATTTTTGAGTTGTGCCACTATTGCAGTCTACAAGTTCTATATTGTGGGACATCTTAACATAAACAAAATTTTGATGAATATGGCCGAGTTTGTTAGGAGTCAAATGTGCGCAGAGGTACGATATCATTTTCAAGATTTGCTGTCTGTGATAGTTTAGTGATAGCATTACCAATGTCTCCGTATGTATACGAGAAAGTAAAAATCAGGTGTTGACGTAAATGAGTTTGCAGATTTAACCTTATGTTGAAATCCATTATTCTTGAATTCACATTTCTACCATATATTGGTAGTTAACTATACTGTAAGATATGCTGCTGTTGCAGCTAGAAAGGAGCCCAATCTGCGATTTCTGGAGAATGCATTAATTAAAAATTCTTCCTTTTTGAGTTGTGCCACTGTTGAAGTCTACGTGTTCTATATTAAGGGACACCTTAAGCTAAACAAACTTTTGATGAATATTGCCGTTTTTGGTAGGAGTCAAAAATGCGTAGAGGTACGACATCTTTTTCAAGATTTGCAGTCTGTTATAGTTCCGTGATAGCTTTACCGATGTCTCCGTGTGTATATGAGAAATTAAAAAGCAGGTTTTGACGAAAATAAGTTGTCAGTTTCAACCTTGCATTGAAATCCATTATTCTTGAATTCACACTTCTACAATGTATTGGTAGACATCTGTACTGTTAAGATATGCTGCTGTTGCAGCTAGAAAAGAGCCCAATCTTCAATTCTTGGAGAGTGCATTAATTCAAAATTCGTACTTTTTGAGTTGTGCCTCTATTGCAGTCTACAAGTTATATATGGAGAGACATTTTTAACCTAAACAAACTTCTGATGAATATGGCCGTGTTTGGTAGAAGTCAAAATTGCGTAGAGGTACGAGATCATTTTCAAGATTTGCTGTCTGTGATAGTTCAGTGATAGCTTTACCAATGTCTCCGTGTGTATACGAGAAAATAAAAATCAGGTGTTGACGTAAATGACTTTGCAGTTTCAACCTTATGTTGAAATCCATTATTCTTGAATTCACACTTCTACCATATATTGGTAGATAACTGTACTGTAAGATATGCTTGTTGCAGCTAGAAAGGAGCCCAATCTGCAATTTCTGGAGAGTGCATGAATTCAAAATTCGTACTTTTGAGTTGTGCCACTATCGCAGTCTACGAGGTATATAGTGTGAGACATTTTTAACCTAAACAAACTTTTGATGAATATGGCCGTGTTTGGTAGGAGTCAAAAGTGCGTAGAGGTAGGAGATCATTTTCATGATTTGCTGTCTGCGATAGTTCAGTGATAGCATTACCAATGTCTCTGTATGTATACGAGAGGCCCGGAGTCAAGGTTGTGATAGGAGAGAATTTAACCTCCCATATCAACCTACAAGTTTTGAAAGCGTGCGACGAAAACAATATAAGGTTTGTGTGCCTACCCACGAATTCTACTCACCTCACCCATCCATTGGACGTCGCCTACTATGGTCCATTGAAAAGAGAGTGGCGTAAAATATTGACTTTGTGGAAACAACAAAACAAGTCAATGACAAACTTGCCCAAGGATCAGTTTCCTAAACTCCTAAAACAGCTGGTGGATTATCTTTATGCAGAGAAGAAAAAAAACTGATTTCTGGGTTTCAAAAAACAGGAATCATACCCCTAGACAGAACCAAAGTTCTGGAGCGCTTGCCTCAAAAGAATATAACCACCCCTGTAAAAAACCTGATAGGAGAAAGTTTCTTGTTAAAACTGTCAGAAAAACGGCAGGATTTGACTAAAACAGGGCCCAGCAAAAGAAGAAAGAACTTGAATGTGCTACCTGGCAAAAGTGTCTGTGTAAAATTATTCTATGAGTCTAGCGCAGATGATATTGATGAGTCTAGCGCAGAAGCGTCAACATCCACACCTAAGCCATAAAGAAAGTACTCGTGTAGAAATGAGACACCAGAACCTGAATACTCCAGTTTGTACAGTCATGACAGCAGTAATTCTAACGATGGCTCCAACTTTTCTGAAAGCGAGCCTGAGGATTTTGGGGAAGACGTTGGTTCCAGTGGTCCTAGAAAAGATATACAAGAACAAGAATATGTGAAAAATAATTTCCAAATAGGTGACTTTGTCATTGTAAAGTATGCAGGCAAGCACTATCCTGGCTTAATAATAAAACTGCCCAGTGAAGAAGAGACAGGCCCCACAATAGAATGCATGACCAAGACCAAAAAATCCTGGATATGGCCTGAGAAAAAGGACATTTTTGTATATGAATGGGCAGACATCAAGAAAAAAATAAACCCTCCCAAAGCTATGAAAAGAGGACACTTCTGTGTTGCTGAGATAGATAAGTATTATGAATTAGAATGAAAAGTCTACATTTCACAAAATACTTAAGTACAAGGGACAGTTTTTGAGACATTTTATGTGTTTATCAATATCTTGTTTATTGTATTTCAATGAGATAATAAAAATATTTTTTGCTAAATTGCAGTGTCAATTTATTAGCAGATCCTTAAGCAAGGAATTACAGCAGTTGCATCTCAAAATCGATTCAATATGTATGAAATAAAGTGAATGGACCAAAGAAGCCTCAAGCAGGGGCTACTTGGTCCAAAATTTTAAAAATTAAAAAAAAAAAATGTTTTTAAAACAATGCCATTTTCTTTCTTATGTCATGTTAATTGGTTAAAATTTAAGTTGGATGCTGGAAATCTGTATGTTATATTTTTTTAAAAAGAAATGTTAGTAGAAACGTGAAAAAAAACGTGGGTAGAAACGTGGCCCAAAGTAGCCCCGTCCGACGGTATTCAGTAATTACAAAATTATATTAAATATAATATTCCGCTGATTAAATAAAATTACTTTTCATAAACACAATTACCATAAACCAGAACAACTTTGCCACTCTTTTTTCTTCATTCAACTGATTTGCTAGCTTATAATGTTCATAATTGTTTCAAACCTATCTCAAAAAATTAGCCTTGATGTTAATTTCACAATTTGCGGGAATATACCAACCTAATTTCAGTTTCCTTTGCTGTAAGAAAGAGTGTTCATGACGTTAGCCAGAAAATGGAGCTACTGTGCTGTGTTAAAACCAAGTGAAAACACAAAAAACACAAGGAAAAAGGACTTTTTAAACTATGATAACACCTTACATTACACATTAGTACTAAAGAGGGTGGGGAAAACATGATTTTTAAAATTTAAAAAAATTGATTTTTAAATTTAAATCAAATTTCAAAAATTTTAATTGGATTTTTTACTAAGTAGATTTTTATTATTAAAACACTTTTGGATATAAAATTTATTACATAAATTATATGTAAAAGTACACAGTACACCTACATATTTTGAATAATTAGCAAAAGGTAATTATTATTAAAAATAAACTATGAAAAATGCTTATCATTAATTATTTAAAATAACTGCTAATCATTGATATAGACTTTTATGACAAACGATTTTGTTATTAGACGAATTTTTAATATCTAATACATAAATATTTTAGTATGTTTATGCTCATATGTTACTTTAGTTATAGTTAATAATGTAATTAAAATTATAAAAAAATTATTTTGATTTAACATACACAAAAGTAAACTAGTATGTACAAAGGAGAAAAATTAACAGCTTGAAAAATAAAATATGTGAAAATTTGAGAAAATAAACAAAATTCTGAGTTGGTAAAGTTGCTCCATTTTACTAAGTTTTCTGGTGCAACACTGCCAAGTAACAATATTATGCCTAAATGCAACATAAAACTAACCTCAAATAGTGGATCTGAAAGAGAAGTAAATGGTGCTTTAAGCAAAGTAGTTTTTACTTAGGTTTTATTGAATGGGGAGGCGGTGAGACACCCTATCAAAAACTCCTGTCCTACAAGCCAAATCAAAAACTGATACAGACCTGTTAACAAGTGATAAGGCTAAAAATAAAAGAAAATCCTGTTCTTCAATGCCTTCTATGCAATGGTCATTGACAACCCTATCAGGAGACAGAGCAATGAACAACATAATTTTCAAAAACCCACAAAGTTGCTTATGGTGGTCAACTCGCTCCAGTTTAGAGTACCAGATGTTTTTGTGGAACAGCACATTTAAGATACTACTCCAGAATATTCAATCATTAAAAATAAAATGCATGAAAAAGAAAATAATTTAAAATACTGCTTAAAACATTGAATTCGTACAAACTCATAAACATAGTCATCATGTTTTATTCATGCTTATCAAATCAAATAAAAATTTCTCAAATTCCAGGTTTCTATCTAGCAGGTTACTTCTGTTGAAAGACCAAACACTCTAACAGCAGTCATCTACGGAGGCATTTGCATACGGGTTACCTGACTAATGACAATGACTCCAAAGTAGTCACTAAATTCAAACATTAAATGTGCAATTTAGACACAGAATGTTCAATTTTAGAAATTTATAAGCATTATATTTTCCTTCTAAGCTTTTACCAAGCACTTAATGAAAATCTAATATTCACAACTGATGAACTGATGAATTGGTGCTCTTCTTTAAACTTGATGTGATCATAGATGCTCTAACAAGGCAATAAAAAACTCTCAAACAGCAATTGATAAAATACTCTTAAACAAACAAAACACATTTATTCAAATTTCTCCTAGGATACAGGGCTCAGCAATCATAATGCAAGATACTGACCCTCAAAACAAAAAACACCTCACTAAAAATAAACATAATAAGGAGCCTATGAATTACAACCTAAAAAGCTTAAACTCATTTCATTATAACTAACTAATTAATCATGGCCAGTGCCACATGAAATTTCTAACACCAACCTAATATCAACACTTTCTGTAATCCAAATAAAAAAAATTATTTCAAGATCTCACATCTCTTACAATACCATAAAACAAACATCTCAGAAAGCAGCAAAACTTGGATGATAAAAGGAATATAAAAACTTCCTGTGAAAGAAGAAGACAAATTCACAAAAAAACATTCTAGAAAAAAACAACAAATTGTAATCTTCTTCTTCTAAAGCGCTACAACATTCTCTCGAATGCCTTGGCATGCTTCACATCTGCCTTCCATTTTCCTCTATCTTGTACCACCTCATGTCTCTTAATGTCCATCATAACATAATTTTTCCATCTGATTTTTGGTCTCTCTTTTTTTTTTACTGCAGTTGGGTGTCAATTATAAATCTTTTTGACCATTCTTTCTTCTTGCATTTGACATAGGTATCCAAACCAGCCAAGCCAAAGTGAGATAATACAATTTACAATGCTTTTAGATTTTATGATGGCTTCAATTTCATGATTATACCTTATCCTCCAGTGGTCACCCTCAACCTTTATTGGATCAAAGATCATTCTCATTGTTTTTATTTCGAATACATTTAGCCTTCTAATACCTTTTTCTTTTAGGATCCAGGTCTCTGCCATATATGTTACTACAGGTCTTATAGCGAATTTATAAAGTCAAAGTTACGCATTTTTTGAGAGTAGCTTACTTTTGAATAGAATCTATGTTAACAAAGTAAGTCCGGTTCCCTGTAGCAATTCTTTCAGTTATCTCATCTTCAATTACATTGTTCCTATTTACTCTTGAGCCAAGATATGTGAATGAGTTTATTTCCTGGTACTAACCTCTTCTCTACAGATTTCATTATCCGCTTTACATCTCGTGTACTGTGCTTTTTCTTGGTTAATTGCTAAACCAAACTTTGCTGATTGCTCTTTCAGATGTTTAAAGATTTCTTTCAATGGTTTCTTTGACCTTGCTGTTAATAAAACATTGTTCGCATATGCTATGCATTGTTTCAATCCAGTTGTTATAGTACCTTTAACATCAATGGCTTTTAAAATAATGTCTAGTGTAATGTTAAAAAGAGTTGCTGATAATGGATCACATTGTTTGACTCCAAATTTTATGTTGAAGTCTTGGCTCATCTGATTTATCTTCACTTTAGCTTTTGTTGCTGATAAGGTTAGTTGGATCAGTTTCCTCAGTTTGAAGGGTATTTCGTATTGTTCGAGACTTTCCCAGAAATATATTATCAATGGTTGAACTATTTTTTCTATATCCAGATTGGTGATCACTAAGTTTATCTTCCACTACTTCAACTAATCTTTTGTTTAGCAGAATTGCAAAAATTTTATGTTAAGTTTAACAATGCAATAGGTCTGTAATTCTTGCATTTGCTTCCGTCACCTTTCTTGAATACTGGGCAGATAATGCTTTTATTCCACTGTGTTGGCATTATTTTAAGTATTAAACTAACCCTTGCCATATTTTAAGTATTAATTTATGTATTTCTTTTTTAGGATTTCTTCCTCCATATTTAATCAATTCTGCTGAGGTGTTACCTGTTCCAGATGCTTTGTTTTGTTTGAGATTGTTGATAATATAGCATACCTCATTAAAGGTAGGCTTGATCTCATCTTCTTCTGGCATATCATCTCTAAATAATATCTGATTATTTTGGTGTAGTTCATTTATTTTATCTGGAGGATTAAAGACTTTTATAAAGAAAGCTCTCCACTTTTCCAGTACTTGTGCTTCTTGTATTCTACCCTGTTCATATTTACATGCATTTATCTTCCCCATCATCCTATTCTTACTATTTCTTAGCTCACTAAAAAAATCTGTGTTTCATTGCGTTTATAATTATCATTGTTATGATTTTCGCATTACTCCAATCCTTCTTTTTTTGCACATACTGTTTGCGATTCTTCTTTCATTCCTATTATCTTCATGGCTTATCAGCCATTCTATTATCTTCATGGCTTATCAGCCGTGGACGACGTTAGAGAGAAGTCTTCTTTTAAAGTGTTTCAGTCCGCCCATATTCGGCATCAATCGTGAGAGGCCGTTTACAATCCCTGCCGCTTTTTGTACCCAATTTTTGGTGTGTACTTGAAAGTTGAGTTTCGAGTCTGTCTACTCCCAGGTACTTGAGGCTTGTCTTCCACGTGATTTCCGCGCCTGCAACTATAATCCTCGGTTTTTAGTAGTTCCCCTTATCTGTGACGAGTATCGCTTCTGTTCTTTCTGTTGCCATCTGTAGCCCTCTTCTGTCCAGCCATCTCTTGACCCTCTGCAGGCTATCATTTACTACAATCTGCAGTTATTCTGCAGTGTGTGCCAGACTGATGATGATTGCATCATCTGCGAAGCCTACAAGCCGCGTTCCCTCGGGTAGATGTATTTCAAGAGAGTCATCGTACAAAACGTTCCACAGAAATGACCCGGTTTTAGAGCCTTGTGGAACGCCGCATGTCATTTCCTTCTCCAACGTCTTTTTTTTACAGTAATATATAGCGTTGGCAGGTTTGAGTGATCAGTTTAGTGAGTTGAAAAAGCAAAGTAGTGACCAGAATAGTGAGTTGCAAAAGCATAGTAGTGATCAGAGTAGGGACGTTAAGGGAGGGATTGTTGAAACCCAGGATGAATCTCTTACAAATCAATATGCGTCATGCAATGACTGACAAGGCGAAAATTCAGCAGCAAGACGTAAGTGACAATAATAAAGGACTGCGAAGTGCAATAAGGTGAACTAGCGAGCGTTACACAGCACTCTTATCTCATACAGGGAGAGTTATAAACAAGTAAGAGGGTTAGCTTGAACGGTAACGCAAGTGCGAGGCAGCAGGGCATGGCGCAATATCTCGCATTGCACCGTAAGAGGGAGCGCCAGGGCCCTAGTGATAACGGCAGGATCACTATGATTAGACGCTGATATATACGGTCGAGTTCTAAGCTTAAGGTAATGCTCAGTGAGCATCAATACGGCGCTAGTGAGCTTGGGCGAGCAGTGGAAATAAAGTGCGGCATCACGTGTCAAGTGACAAGTAAGAAGAACTGAGAGGATAAAGATGTAAACGTTATGAATGTGGAAGCGATTAGGGACCAAGGAAAATCAGAGAGAAGAGAAGGAAAGGGTCGTAATCAAGCGCAGAAGAGGGAAGAAGAGACGATCCAAGATCGAAATAAAGAATAAATGTCTCGATGTGGAGAGAACTTGAATAAAAGGAACCAGTCGGTAGAAAGAACGGGTGGTTTGAGAAGCTTGCCAGTGAGGTTTTTAGCGATGAATCGCTCGTAGGTGATAGGTACGACCCAGAAGAGGTCAAGTCCGGTCATGAAGTAGATTACGCTCGATGTAGAAATTGGTAACAGGAAATTCGAAATAGTTGCATTAGTAGTGAAGAAGTTAATGATACATTGATTTTGGGGACAGATTTTCTAACAAACAACGATGCTGTAGTTGACGTAGCTCAAGGGAAGATCAGATTAAGAAGCCGTAACGTTGATGTCCCGGAACATCATGATGACCGTGACCAAGTATATGTGGGCATAAAAGAAGTTTCATCGGTCGAACATTAAACTAACAAACTACTCGGGAAGACTTTGATGTTGCTATACGAAGAGAAAGGAAAATTAAATAATATAAAAGGGATTAACAAGACTGCTTTGAGAAGAGAACAGGAAGAGTAATAAAAAATTGTATATGACGTTACTTTGAATTGCATTGATAGATATCGTTCCTCAAAATGGTATATAATGCGGTTGAGCAGATAATTGTTAGCATTTTACTGAAAATGATACTGTGTTTTATGGTTTAATTAGCATTAAGAATTGAATGTTGATTGTGATGTAGAAGTTTAAGAGCGATTGATGATGATTACAGTAGAAAATATGATCGAACAAATGGGAGGTGAGTTATTGTTGATATGTCAAGAGAGCATATGAGTTTGTTATTACGAGGGTGTTCAAGAAAAGTAATGAGGTGAAGTTTAGGTGGAACGAGAGGGACAGCATGGAGCAACAGCAGGAAGTAACAGCATGGATTGAGGATAGGTATTTGGGGAAGTTGGAGCCTATTGGTTGCACTGCATGTACATACGTTTATTATGACATATCACAACATCCAGCATGATCTAATAATAACTTACCGGACAATAGCTGACGGGAGTACGTAGAAGTACGAGAGAATCAGAACATTGATGAACTATGTAGTAAGGAATGAATTGTGGCGAGTAACAGGGGAAAGTTACTGATCAGAAGGAAAATTGTAAGTGGTGAAGTAGAATATTGATGGGGTAGAGTATATATTCTTTAATTGTCTTGATATCAGAGTCTTGATGTCTAGATATTTTGAGAAGAATAAACCGTGCGTACACACACACTCCCATTATAGTACCACTCTCGGGAGAACAGTCGGGAGGCTAGAACTTGTGGTGGATGGGGCGGTGTCCCGCTGAAACAGTGCCCCTTTGGGACAGTGGCCCATTGGAAATGTGCCCCGCTTGGGATGATACCTGAAGGGGGAAATTCGCAAGATGATATATAGGTTGGTGTCGAATCTCATATTCCGGAATAGGGTAAACGCTTACAACCCACTGGTTATATCACGCACTACTCTTACCGAACAAACTACCTTAGTAGTTTATTTTCCCGAAATCAATACATACTCACGGGTTGCCACAAACGTTTAAAACAACACGATGTTCAACCCAACTTTAAAATAATGATTGAAAATTGTAGAACGTTGCACGGCTTCATCTAGTTTTATTATAAAGGTTAAATAGCTTTGAAAATGTGACTTAAAATTTTATAAGAAAGAATATATATAAAATTCCTTTGTCGCACCTCATGTCGCAATTTTTGTTGTGTGCGCGTTCGTCTTGTCACGCGATCCTTGAAAAAGGCTCTACATTCTTGATCCAAGTTCTAAGATGAGAAGGTTCTAAGATCCTTGAAAAAGGCTCTATGTCCGAAACTTTGGAGTTATTGATAACTATTGAGTTAAATGCCATCTTGTAAATAATTGTATACGTGTGCTTTAGTATTTTAACGAAAAGTCCTCAGGGTCTTTTAATTTTGTGCCATTCAATAATTATTAACTGTGATTGTGTAATAATTTTAATATGTACCGTGTTTTACAGTTTATGTGAAAATGGATTTAAAGGCTAAAATCTGAAACGTGTGAAGTAAAATAAATACTATGGTACAAACACTACTTGAAAATCAAAATCTTCATTTAAGAACAATAGTCATCTGACTGTCCTTAATTAAAGAATTCTAATATTAATTTTGACAAATCTTCAGGTTGTCTGCCGTAATTAATAGTCGCAAAAAATTGTAAATAATTATTGTGAAGTGTTGACGTAGACAAGGTTAATTAAGGATTGACTCTGAGAATATCCTATAGTCGTCATCACTTCAAAGGTGTGTTAGCAAGATTTTGGGAAGAAAAAAGGAAAGCGAGAAAGGAAAATTCAACACACACAAATCAATGAAAACTATGCTCGTATATTCTAAGAAAACAAAAAACAAATTTGAATAGAAAATACTAAGAAGCAAACGAAAAAATAGAAGCAAACACTGGATTGTCCATTCTTTCGCTTCACCAACAACACCTCAAAGCTCTGATCCTTTTGCTTTTAGTTCAAATATTCTTGAAATTACTCAATTTTCTCACAAAAATCAACCAATCTTTCAAATGAATTCAATACTTTAATTTACTAGTATACTGGTACCGTGCACGGTCAATACGTTATTGCAATGTGCAGTTATTTTGATGTGAACCTGAAATGACATTACTCAACACCCAAGTGCCAGTATTCTGCTCATTCACTTCACACAAAAATTAATGAGAAAAATGACACATTTCAATTACGTACATTAATAACACCCACATAATTAATCATTTCAGCAAAATAAATGAATACAAAGTACAAACGCAATTTCAATGACTCTCTCAAACAAACTGTACACCTGTGCTACAAAGTTCTCAGGGCGTTTATTTTATCCCTTTTATAATTCTACTGTTTCAATCCTATTTCCCTTTCTGAATAAAGCAGTATTAACTTTCAATCCAATCTCGTCTAATGACGCATCATTCACTCAGTTCTCACAGGTGCGACCGCTCCTCAAACATAATATGTTAGCGGTCGTCGGCCTGCCAACTTACAATGCGCTCGAAATCTCATTACATTTGATCTGTTCATTCAGTTTCTATGTATTTGGCCACAATATTTTGTCAGACAGCTTTTATACAAAAATCCTATTAATTTATATACATATACACAGAGTTTGCTTTGAACTTCTGGAGCGACGTTTCGGGGAATTAATTTTCCCCATCGCCTCCGAAACGTCACTCCGAAATTTCAAAGCAAACTGTATATATAACTGTATATAAATTAATAGGATTTTTGTATACAAGCTGTCTGTCAAAATCTTGTGGCCAAATTTATAGAAACTGAACTGAAGTGAAGAACAATTTTCTGTATGTTACGTTTATTTCATCTATTACTTTGCGCCCCGCCTTGCTCCGCAATTTTTGTGTCCGCCCCCTGGCTTTCCCTGTAAGCCGTTGCCGTTCCCTGCGCGGCCGCGCGAACCTCACGTTCAGCGCAAGGGTTGCGCCGTCACCTCCGGCCGCGCAGCCTTCGTAGAACATGCTAGGTTCCGTGTCTCCGGTCGCCGCGTCCACCATATCTAGACCAGATCCAGTCTTCCTTCCTTCTTTCTTTCGTCTTCTTCTTCCCAGAGAGGGATCTTGTCCACATGTCTCTTCATCTTCCTTCTCTCTTGACTCCAAACACGCGTTGAACGCCTGCATGCGTCTAGTCCTTGCACGTCATGATTGGCTTAAGGCGTTTAAATTTTCGGCGTCGCTTGCTGCCGTCACTCGTTTCGCGATTGCTCTAATGAAGTTAAAGTTCTCCCTGCAGTTTCAGCATGCAAATTTTAATTTCACAAGCATCAGCTATTTCTGCCTCCTCGCTATACAGTTCCAAAACGCGATGTTTACTGAATCTCTCAACTTTGCGCTATCTTTTCGTACAGAATACAATGGTGGAGTTTACTTCGTTTTCTCACGCTCTTCACTACGCAAATTATGTCACATATTTCAAAATGGCTTTCACTACTCCTTCAACGTTACACACTAGAATGACTAAACATTACTGCTGGCGACTCGGGCAACAAGGAGAACCGGTCAATCGTCCGTGCAATTTATGTGTACACTCTTTCTGATAGGGAAGGTACCCCTCCAGGACTGACCCGGTGTGCGTCACATGTCCTGCAAATACCACGCGGTGTTGCAATTATCGGATAATAGATGGCGCTCCGCTGACCAAAGCGGCATGCATTCTTCATACACCCGCATTCTCATGACACTATAGTTGCGTGAGCGGCTTGGACGTTGCGTTAATTATACCGAACGTCAACATATATACACACACACGCTGTACAATTTACTCCCGAACTTCCCAAAGTTTACTGTGACATTTTTTCAAAATATCTTACCAAATTGAGACTAGTTAACTTTGATACTATCACACACTTAATATGTTGCAATTTTAAAACTTAAAACACGCTTCATTTTCTTTTTTTCTTCTGCTTCATGGATTTAGACCTTATGGCCTGTTTCCACACCAAGAGAATGAGTCTCTCCAACTTGTTAACGGGCGGCCAACATTTCTTTTTCCTTTAGGATTATACTGGTACATTATTACGGGATTTCTGTTTGGAGGCATGCGTTGAATATGATCATGCCAGTTGCTCCTTAATGATTGAATTCTGTCCAACAGGTTGAATATATTCAGTTTGGTTCTGATGAAATCATATTGTCTATCTAATATATTTTAACCTGCTACTGAGCGTAATAATTTCATTACAGCGCTATTTTCCTTCTCTGTTCTATTTATTGTCCAGTTTTCACGTGCATAAGTTAGCATGGGAACTACCATTGCTTTGTATAATTTGAGTTGCGTGGATTTTAAAGTCTTGTTTTTTTTTAAGTTGATGTTATTGTCCCGCACATGTTATAAATTCTATTTAATTTCCGACTTGTGTCATTTTTTCTGGCCGTAAGACACATTGAAGTCTAAATAGGTAAAATTGTATGTATGTTCTATTGGTTCATTATTAATCACAATTTTACATCTAATGTGGTTTGTTCCTTCAAAGCCCATTGATTTTTTTCTTAATGGAGATTTGTATCCTATATTTGGTTGTCTGTTCGGTTAGCTTGTGTGCTAGAATTTGTAATTCCTCTTCCGAACTACTAAAAATAACTTAGTCGTTTGC
The DNA here is from genome assembly GCA_011170035.1 of Teleogryllus occipitalis. Lineage (NCBI taxonomy): Eukaryota > Metazoa > Arthropoda > Insecta > Orthoptera > Gryllidae > Teleogryllus > Teleogryllus occipitalis. Next base: position 164,169 of record BLKR01001709.1, on the reverse strand, counting down.
AAACAAAATGGTATTTGGAGATTTATCATTTATTTTAAAATGTGTTTTTAATTGCCCTTACCATTGCCGGACAATCTCGGTTCTCTCTCTCTCTCTCTGTATATATATATATAGAGACACACACTAAAAAGAGCTGCGAAAGTGGGCACTGGGGATGCCGCTGGGTGTCAGAGCTTTCTTCGACGTTGCCGCCTCTTATGAGGACTGGTGCACCGACGAGTGAGCGATTTAATACAGATCACAACGCAACATATTCTACAGAATTTTGAAAAATGTATGTTAATGAAAAAGAACGTCGCCTATATTTTTTCATTATTTAATATATCCTTACAGATTTTGATTCTCGTAATTTTCTCGGGCTCTCGTCGGTAGCCCACAGTATACGCCACTGGAGCCTGGCCTCCTTTACTAGTTCTTCTATTTCCATAGATGCTATGCATTCCAAGTTGACATAAGTCGAGAATCTTTTCTTGCTGGCATCCCAGATAAACTGCTTTCATATCGACATACCATCAAATATAAGAGAATATTACTTCAAATGAGATATCTTGTCATTGTTTTCATTTAAATATTTGAAAACTTCACCAATAACACCTGGTTCACAATTTAGAGAGAAAAATTCATTACCTTAGTCTATTTGGATGAGGTAATGAAAATAATGATCAACCATACTTCTATGCTTGAGGCGAATAAAAGTGCAAAGTAAGAGAGAACTGTTTCACAAGTCACTGTACCGTCTTCCCTTTTTATTTTTATATTTATAATTTGTAATTCGAACTGCTATTATGTATTAATTCCCCACCGTCGCATTTCATTTTTTGCAATTTTATCTGCTTTATGTTCCGTATTGTTTGCAATCATATAATGTGTCTTTCTTTATTTCTACATCTTGCAATCATTATCTATTATTTTTATATATTGCAATCATATAATGTGTCTTTATTTATTTCTATATATTGCAACCATGTAATGTGTCTATTTATTTCTATATCTTTATTTATTATTATTTCTTTATTTATAATTTTCAATTTGAACTGCTTCTAATCCTCCCGTTACATTTCAATTTTCCCCATGTTATCTGCTATCTGTAACTAAAATTTAAATGTATCTATTAATTGTAATTCAATTTTCTATCTTACATAGTATTTTATTTGTAATTTTGTTATATTTTTCTGTACCTTGTAGACTGACGATGATGGCAAAGCCGTCGAAAGACGGCTATCTGAATAAAAATAATATGTTGACGAAGATGACCTCTTTTATTTCTTCTCTTAAAAATGATTGCATACACATCGATGTTGCTGCAATATCTTGAATGTGTTAGAAGAAAAATGTATATTCCTAAGATATGAGATCTTTTTCATTTTCTGGGGTTGTGTAACCGTGCAACCGAAGCACGAGCCGCCTCTAATGCCACTTCCTGTCTTCTAGAGTTGTTTGCAATCGTACGCAACACCATACTTTACCATTGTGTTTATTGTTAAAAGCAAAATTTACCGAAATAAGGCCACAACTTTTCACGCCGTACGCAACACGTACAACTAGACAAATTGGAGTACGGTCCAGGATTGCCAATTCACCAGAATCTGGCGTCACGCTCCCGAAGGGTTTCCAGCATTGCAGTTGTGGATACAGTTTATGTAGTTGAGATCACGCCTCTCTTCCTGCTCATGCCAGTGAAGCCGCCACAATTGTGCGCGCCGCCATATATAATCTCCCTAATGAACTTTGAGCTTTGAGCCGCCAATACATACGGTAACAGTTCTATTTCGTAAGATAGGAAATGTTTGATATTTCGAGATGGTTTATTGCAAGAAGCACAATATATAAGGCTTATTATGATAACAATGCAAGCAAGATTCTACTAATAGGCTTAAGATTCAATCAGAAAAATAGCTGTGACAGCTAGTTAATCCAGTAATATTTAAGTAATAAAATACAAAATATTTTTTGCAAATAGTTTCACTGTTCATAATCAGTACATAGGTTCCATTGCCTGTATTCATAAGGCTTATTTCACACACTTATTTCAAACTGACACAGAGTATTGCCACCAAATTGCTAAAAGCTTTTTCAGAGAATGAGTATATGATCAATCCTGTTTTAATACACAATGCTTACGTATGGACGGTTTTACTCGACACTATCTTTTACTCCCTCTTCGCGCAGCCAATGAAACGCATGCGGGGATGGTACATTTTACCTACGATAGTACACTCAAATTCTACCATAAAACAAGCTTCTCGAAATATATGTAAATTAAAAGTTAGGAAATCGCTGTACTCCTTACTTCGTACTCCTTAACAACACTCAGCAGAGCCGGGTTGGGTTGGACCAACATGGCCACCGAGAATCGATTCTTGCTGCGCATGATATTGCTTTTGCAAATTTATTATTATTATTATTATTATTATTATTATTATTATTATTATTATTATTATTATTATTATTATTATTTTCCCTCTTATTTACGACTAAAGATGTTATGAGTTGATTGTTTAAACTGAAGTGTGGTGTCACGGCACAACACAAAGATCTCTCAAGTACTCTTTACGTAAAAAATAATAAGAATTGTTCATGTTGGTTTACGCGTTTTGGATTAGTTTCAAATGTCTCAAGATCAATGTAGTACTATACAGTACTCTTAGTCAAAAAATGGGAGGGAATATTATGTTTGGGTTTTTTGCGTTTTGGTTTGGTTTGATTTGAAGTGTTCCTGGAAAAAACGTACTACTGAAAAATTCTCTCCGCCTAGAAAGAGAAAATAATATTATTTGTTGGTTTCCGAGTTCGGATTTTAAAGTTTCTGGCCACAACATAAAGTGCTCTCTAGTACACATTGCAAATATATAAGAAGAAATGTTCCAAAGTGGTTTACGCGTATTCGTTTAACAGGGCTAGAAATGTAACAATATATTACTCAGCGAAGAAATGGGAAAGAATATTAGGCGTTAGTTAGCGCGTTGCGGTTTTGTTTTCTTTATGTGTTTGGGACTAAGTATAGAACCCATTATTAATCCGGGCGAAGAAAAGAAAAGAATATTTGCGTTAGTTCTTACGCGCTCGGGTTTAGTACGAAGTGTCCAGTAACTATATTAGTTACCCTCTGCTTCTCTTCACATAGGAAGACGTCGGTTTACGCATTTTTGTTTGGTTTAAAGGATCTCTGAACTAAAACGAGTAAAATACAATACTCATACCAAAAAAAGATAGAATAGCAAGCGTTCGCTAACGCGCGATAGTTTCGTTTTCATACAAGTGTCTCGGGACTAAAGATAGTACCCACAATTACTCGTGGCGCAGAAAAAGAATTATATGATTCGTTCATTCATGCGTTTGGACTTTGCTGTGATGCTGGAGATGCGTTTAAATAATGTTTTGACTTTGCATAGAAATCAAAAATATTTCATATTGGCCTACGCGTTTTGCTTTGGTTTGAAGTATTTCGTCAGGAATATAGTTCTATACACTACTCTAAGTATAAAAATGTGAAAGAATGTTACGTTTTGGTTTACGCGTTTTGGTTTGGTTTGATGGGTCCCAAAACTAAATAAAGTGCACTTGAGAACTCATTCCTAGATATGAAAAAGAATATAACACGTTGTATTGCGCGTTTGGCTTGGGTGTCGTGTCTCGGCACAACATAAGGTACTCTCCAGTACTCTTTGCGTTAAAAAGAAAAAGATTGTTCAAAATTCATATAAGCGTTTTGGATTAGTTTGAAATGTCTCAAGGTAGATAATCGTTTTGTTTGAAGTGTCTAGGGACTAAATATAGTACCCATAATTATTCTTCGCACAAAAAATTTAATAATATTTTTCGTTTGTTAACGCGTTGTAATTTTAGTGTAATGTGTTGGTGATTTAATTAAGTGCTGGTAAGCTTAGCATGGAATTAAGAAAAGCATTTCATGTTGGTTTACGCGTTTTGGTTTGGTTCGAAGTGTCTCGTACATAAGATAGTACAGTTCAGTACTCTAAGTGTAAAATTGGGCAAGAATATTAGATTTTGGTTTATGCGTTTTGGTTTGGTTTGGTTGGAAGTGTCCCAAGAAGAAAGGTAGTACCTCAAGTACTATATCGTAGATATCAAGAGAGTATAATACTTTGGTTTGAGTGTTTGGATTTGGTGTGAAGAAGTTAAGAAGAAATGTTAAGTGTTCAAGAAATGTAAAGTGTTGGTTTACGCGTTTTGGTTTGGTTTGAAGGATAGTACAGTTCAGTACTCTAAGTGTAAAATTGGGCAAGTGGAAGTGTCCCTAGGTACCCTCAAGTAGATATCAAGAGAGTATAATACTTTGGTTTGAGTGTTTGGATTTGGTGTGAAGAAGTTAAGAAGAAATGTTAAGTGTTCAAGAAATGTAAAGTGTTGGTTTACGCGTTTTGGTTTGGTTTGAAGGGTCTCAGTGCAAGGAGTAAAAATATCTTGTACTTTTAGCAAAAAGAAAGGAAAGAATCGTACGCATTTATTAACGCGTTGTCGTTTCGTTTTGTTTGAAGTGTCTCGGGACTAAATATAGTACCCATAATTATTCTTCGCGAAAAAAAAATATAATAATATTTTTCGTTGTTTAACGCGTTGTAATTTTAGTGTAATGTGTTGGTGATATAATTAAGTACCTGCTGGTACACTTAGCATGGAATTAAGAAAAAGTGTTTCATGTTGGTTTACACGTTTTTGTTTGGTTTGAAGGGTTTCGTGATTAAGATAGTACTGTCCAGTACTCTAAATGTAAAAATTGGAAAAGAATATTAGGTTTAGTTTTATGCGTTTTGGTTTGGTTTGGTTGGAAGTGTCCCAAACACAAAGGTAGTACCCTCAAGTACTATATCGTAGATATCAAGAGAGTATAATATATTGGTTTGCATGTTGGATTTGGTGTTTAGTGTCACGGCATTACATAATAGACTCTGTAGTACTCTGTGTAAAGTTAAGAAAAAATGTTGTGTTGGTTTACGCGTTTTGATTTGGTATTAATGGGTGTCAAGACTAGGAGTAGTAAAATCGTCCACTCTTAGCAGAAAGTAGGATTAGAATTATAGATCTTTGTTAACGTGTTGTCGATTCGATTTTTTGAAGTGTCTCGGGGCTAAATATAGTACCCATATTACTCTTCGCACAAAAAATATAATAATATTTTTCGTTGGTTAACGCGTTGTAATTTTAGTGTAATGTGTTGGTGATTTAATTAAGTGCTGGTAAACTTAGCATGGAATTAAGAAAAAGTATTTCATGTTCGTTTACGCGTTTTGGTTTGGTTTGAAAGGTCTCAGTGCAAGGAGTAATAATATCTTGTACTTTTAGCAAAATGAAAGGGAAGAATAGTATGCGTTTATTAACGCGTTGTCGTTTCGTTTTGTTTGACGTGTCTCGGGAATATAGTACCCAGAATTACTCTTTGCACAAAAAATATCATAGTATTGTAATGTGTTGGTGATTTAATTACGTACGTGCTGGTACACTTACAGGCATGGCAGGCAGGCTTGTAGCATGGAATTAAGAAAAAGTATTTCATGTTGGTTTACGCGTTTTTGTTTGGTTTGAAGGGTTTCCTGATTAAGATAGTACTGTCTAATACTCTAAGAGTAAAATTGGGCAAGAATATTAGGTTTAGGTTTATGCATTTTGGTTTGGTTTGGTTGGAAGTGTCCCAAGAATAAAGGTAGTACTCTCAACTACAATATCGTAGATATCAAGAGAGTATAATACTTTGGTTTGCATGTTGGATTTGGTGTGTAGTGTCACGGCACTACATAATAGACTCTGTAGTACTCTGCGTAAAGTTAAGGAGAAATGTTATGTGTCGGTTTACGCGTTTTGGTTTGGTTTTAAAGGGTGTCAAGTCTAGGAGTAGTAAAATCGTTTACTCTTAGCAGTAAGTAGGAGTAGAATTATAGACATTTATTAACGCGTTGTCGATTCGTTTTTTTGAAATATATTACCCATATTACTCTTCGCACAAAATATATAATAATATTTTTCGTTGGTTAACGCGTTTTAATTTTAATGTAATGTGATTTAATTAAGTACGCCCTATGGAGATGAAATATCAGATGATGGATGAGAAAGTGGAGAATACTTAGTTGTTAACACAAATGATATATGGAAAGGAAGAAACAGCTACACCTGGTCGAAGAAAATGCCACCTTCCTCTTGACACTCCAAAGAAATATATATCGACGTGTTCCAGGCCGAAAGGGAGGAGAAAAATAAAAGAGAAATTCCGCCGTGTTTCCTGCCTAATAAGAACAAATCAATGTCAGCGCAGTTTGGTTCTTGCGGCAAAAAAACATTAGTGTCTTTCACACCGAGAAAATCGAAATCTGTTGTGCTTTTATCAACTATGCATTCTGACCAAAAAATCGATGAAAATAATGGAAAACCTGACATAATTAATTTTTATAATATGACAAAAGGAGGGGTAGACACATTTGATCAACTTGTCCAAACTTATTCTGTGAGCAGTAAAACTCGCAGGTTGCGATTGAGGTACTTTTATGGAATGCTGGATCAGGCTGGAATAAATGCAATGATTTTGTACACTGCAGGAAAAGAAAGATGTAAAAGAAGAACCTTTCTCTTTGACCTAAGTGTCCAATTGGCGAAGGAACACATTTTGCACAGATTAACAGGAAACCTCCCTGTTCATCTTGGAAATGCCATCGACAGACTATTAGATACACAAAGAAAACTAATGAGGAAAAACAACAATTTCCATGTAAATTAGAAAAGCAAGCTAGGTGTACCATATGCGACAGAAAATCAGACAAAAAAACAAAAACTGCTTGTTTTAAATGCGGAACACCTGTTTGTTCAGAACATCGCCATGAAGTTTGTTTCAATTGTTTGTGAAGTAATTTTAGTGTCATGGACAAAGTCATAATATCCTCAAAGTTATAATTAAATATAATTAAATATAATAAAATAATATAATAAAATCAAAGCAAGCAACATTATATATTTATAAACTCTGATAATAAAAATGTGTTTCCCAATAATTTAGATTTATTTTTGACATATTCCCTGCTACAAATACGGAAATAAAATGTGGGGTTATGAATAACACAATGTAAGTAGTAAGTGTGAATAAAATTATGTTAGGGTACAAGGGTTAAGTGATGGTTTACGCGGTTTGGTTTGGTTTGAAGGGTCTCAGTGTAAGGAGTAGCAATTCTTTATGAATCAGTGCATGCAAAGGGAGCTCCCATTTACAGTATGAAGTGTAAAGTTAAGACAGAAGAAAAAGTGTTCATTAGCAATATTTACGTAGTTAAGAAGAAAATTGTTCATATTTGTCAGTATCCTGAGAAAGTCATTAATGCTAAACCATTATTAACAAAACCTTCTATACATTCAATGGAACGATGTTTTTGTAATATCCATTATCTTTTCTGGGAATAAAGCATTTATTGTTTTCACATTAAAAGTAACTTTTTCAATGTTTGTGCATGCACTCGGAGTCCATTTGCAAGAAAGAATACCTGTCCCCCAAGAAAGATACGCTGTACTTTCATCGAAGAGACTGCTTAATTTGTATTTGGTAGGTATCATGACAATACATCTTTATCTTCTTTATCCGTGCTTTATTGGGCTCCCCGTTTCACTCTAACATCTTGTATTTTGACTGAAGTTTTTTGCTTGGTTATACAGAAGTCTATTATAGATTTTAGTTTTTTGTATGTTGGTACCAGGTGTACTTGTGAATATCCTTATGTTGGAACAAATTGTTACTAATTTTCATTTTATACTCTTCGCAAATATTAATAAGTCTCTTACCATTGCCATTGCGAGTCTCCTCTCCATATTGACCCACAATGTTGTTATTTTCCCTTCCAACTCTACCGTTAAAGTCTCCTGCAAATATTATTTGATGGGACTTAGGAATACTGTTTAGGGTTTCTTTGACTATTATTTCAAAATCATCTTTCCTAGCTATTGGGGCATCTTCATTCAAATTATATATTCCTATGACACTTGTGTATTTTCCTTTGATTTTTTACACTACTTTAATAAGATGTTCATTTATACATTCCCAACTTTTTATGTTTACCGAATCTTTCACCGATGACAATGGAAACTCCGGCTTTAGCATTTTCATGTTTGTTTACGCCACTGTAGAAGTGCACAAAGTTGTTCAGTTTTCTCTTCCTTTGCCTTTCTTTTTTGTTTCAGACCAGACGGCGATATCTATGTTTCTTCTCATTATTTCCTGGATTACTTCTTGTTGTTTGAGATGCTTTGTACATTCCATATACCAATATTCAGAGTCCATTTTCTTTGCCGATGTCGTTTCCCTTTTGAAATATCCGAGGCATTCACTTGACTGAGATTTTTAGCGGTGTGATGTTTTACGTGTGCAGAGTGCTGGCCTACAGCACAACCCCCAATCCTGGAGGACCGGAGTTTTTCTTTCAGGGGTTTCCATCCCTTAGGCTGATTGCTTCCACCATAGCTTAAGGAGTCCAGCCTCCCCCTTTCTTTAGTGACAATTTAATTCCCAAGATTAGTGAACCCCACCGTCTCTCGTTGGATCATCCGCCATTCATATTTAGATGCTTCTGGGGTGGTTACCGCATAAGGCCTACCTACTACATTCTAAAGAAATAAGGAAGCAAGAATAAGAAAGACTCCCTAGCCCTCGAAACCTAATAGCGTCAGGGTCAGAAACAAACATGTGTTAGCCAAGGGAGGCCGATAGAATAGATAAAAGCATTGTGGCACAAGTAGTTAAGGATGTCACAATGGTAGATGATAGAGCCATAACAACATGAACATGTCGTTACGGGGGAAGGATAAAAAGGATAGGAAAGAATGGGCGGTTAGGATTGGGATGGATAGAGCGTGGTAGGACACAACTTAGTCTGGACCTTCAGTTCCGGCCTGTCCGGCATGGGTGACCCTACCAGTAGTCATGCATACGAAAAAGGCATACTACCGCCGGCTTAGCCCTCCACCTCACTGAAGCACGCAAGCCTCCCCGCCCGCACGGAGAGTGCTACTTCAAGGCGATGTCCTCAGGGGAGGTAATATTTTTTTAGGCCATCAAATATTATCCGTTTTAATATTTTTTATCCATCAAATTTAAAGATACGCCATTTCTGTTTCTGTGTAAAAACCCAATCAATATACCAATTGCACGAGTGGAAATTCATTTTTTTATTAAAAATGGTACTCTTGCCTCACGTTACCCAACACACATTTATACCCAAGCCCAATACATATTAACACTTACATATTTACAAAACACAACAATTTAAATGAGTAAGCATATGTTACAATTGATCACTTACATTACTGTCTAGGAACGATATTGAGTTTTGTATAAGGTTGCCTGATTTTTGAACTGTAAACATTATCGTTGTCAGTATTGCTGTGACGATGAAGTCTAATCGTTAAATATTTTGCAGCGATTCCCAAATCATAGAAAGTGGTTGTCCTTTGGTTCCTAATCAAAAGAGTAATGGTAAAAGCTTCCAAACAAATTTTCGGCAACAAACCTTTCAAATACGTAAGGAATCAAAGTCAAGGGCGTGGCAAACTGACACAGGGTATTGTTTGATCTACCACCAAATTTCGAAAAGCTATTTCAGAAACTGAACAGTCCTTTATTATGGTTTTATTATGGCTTCAAAGGAAACCTTCATGGAGCTAGGAATACATAGCTCCATGGAAATCTCTATGTGCGAATCTCTGTGAAGTACCCTTTGGTTTGTTCAGTCGCCCAGTCAGCGGTGGTGAGCAGTGACTGTTGTGCCGTTTTGTGTCACTACAAATCAACAGCCCCTAATCAAAGTATACAGCAAAAGTATCCTAAAAAATGTGGAGCAGTTTTGAGAAAATTTTTGAAATGTTGAGGCTTCGTACCCCCAAAACTCGTCCAGATATATAGGGGAATATCAATTTTGACGAAATTCGTCCGATCGCCGCTAGCATTTGTCACAGAGAAAGGGACAGATGAACGCGTCGAGGTCAACCAATGTTTCAGTATCAAAGACCGCACTTCCGCTGGTGAGTTTACGGGCCTCTGAACCCTTAGTGCGCACATTCGACCCCGGCCGAGGGGCGTGGGTTTTCGAAGGTCGGAAAATCTGGAGTAACTATGTCACTCATGTGGCATATCTGTTGGGTCAGACAGACCCAACGTTATTACTCACGTAATTTTCTTCCTAGAAATATTAGATTTGTTAGTTTATAAGTTATTTGTTAGTACAAGACATGTGTTGTACAAGATTTGTTATTTTTTAGTACAAGACAATACACCAAAATGGAGAAAAGATGTAGGCAATGTAAATATTCGCACGCGTATTCGCAATGGAGTTACTACACGTTTACCAACGGCGAAGCAAATCGCAAAAAATGCACAAACTGTTCTAGGCACATGGTAAATGAGGATATGCTAATTATGATTGTCAAGCACAAATAAGTACATTGAGAAACTATGAATTATTCACAAGAAAGATTTACACATAGTAATAATATGAATGAAATAAGAGCGCTAATTGGGTGCCACTATGTGCCTAGAGTTTTGAATGCGGGGAGATTGGATACAGAAGAATTTTGCGAACGAAATGGAACAGGTGTCGAGATATTTTGGGCAACCATGTATTTACAGAGGTTTTGATTTTTATCCATTGCTTTACGATTTGATGATTTTGAGACACGTGCAAAAAGGAAAGCCTTGAATAAACTTTCAAAAAAGTTCTAAATTTATTTGAGTTATTTGTAGTGCACTGCAAGATCAATTTCTCAATTGGAATTTTTGCTACTGTTGAGGCTGCGAAATATTGGGAGAGCTTTTAGAACAGATTGTGCCAAGGAAACTCTTGATCGTCTTTAATGCAGTCTTGTCATGAGGGGAGACTCTGAAAATGGCAATTTCCAAACTGTTTGCATTCCTAGGCGTAAGAATAATTAAGAATTGAAGAAATCGTCAGTGATACCTAATAGGGCAAATAGGAAATCGTTTTCCTTTTGGTTCTCTCTCGGAATTCGTGCGTGTGAATTAAGTTCACGCGCCAGCCATGCTGTTTTCGCGAATCATACAGATCTCGAGTCGCCACCAACCTCATGCAATAGAATTGGCTGCCAGAGAACTCGATACAAACACATGCATTACCAGCTTTTTACACGAGCGAGGCGAGTCACCACGAAACTGCTCGGCTTCCCTGGTTTTCAAACAATGTGACTTTGTCGGGTCGCAAGTAGAAAAGAGTTGAATTCTGAGTTGTCGCCAATGAACTGGCGCTGTGGGTCTGGTCCGTGGCGCGCTCTTACAGTTCTCTTTGGAAACAGTTCAAGCAGTTGGAACACGCGAAATGACTTGCAAGATAGCCGGCAGCTTTGGCAAAGTAAAGTCAAGTGCGGGACGTTTGAAATGTATACCCTTTCCTGTTAATTTGGAAAAGTGGTTATAATTTGCAAAGTTGAATAAATTTGGTCGCCTGTGCCAAGAGCTGCAATAGATGAAACACTTGTTGATTTCAAAGAAAGATGTGCGTTCCGTATGTGAATTTCAAAAAAGGTGGCAAAATATGGATTAAAGGTGATAAGCTTCGTTGACGAAAAATTATTTTATGCAGCGAACATGGAAGTTTACAGAGGCCAGCAATCCGACGGACCGCGTCAAACAGTTAACAAACCAGATGCAGTTGTAAAGACATTGTGGCAGATGATTGATGGCTCATCTCGCAATGTTACGATAAATAACTGGTTTGCCAATTACGATTTGGTAAATACAATGTCACTAAATAACTACTGAAGGTCCCATTCGTAAAAATAAAAAAAGAACTGCCTGCTGCATTTATAAATGCCAGAAACAGAAGAATGTAGTATTGTTTGGTTTTCAGGTCAATTGTACAATAGTGTAATACAAACACAAGAAAAAGCGATGTGTATAGTTAGTTTCTGACATGCACCATGACAATAAAAGAGATTAAACGACTGGAGATAAAGAAAACCAGGTATTGTTATGCTCTACAATCGAACAAAGGGATGAGTAGACTCTGTGGACCAAATGTGTCAAGAATATGATGTAGGTAGAAATATTAGGCAGTGGCCTATGGCCATATTTTATCAAATTTTGAACGTTGCAGCAATAAACAGTTACATAATATTCTTAGGTACCTCAGCCTATAAATTGCTAAGGCGAAAATATCTGATATAATTTTCGTTGATGGAAAATTAAATCAAGGCAATAGTACAGAAGAAATATAATGCTGTAAACTAAAGAAGTCAGCAGCACGATTATGTGGAATGAATTTCGATGAAAATGACCCTCAAACGGTTACACGAGGAAGACGAGGAGGGTGTTATTTGTGCAAAGACATGTCAAAATGTTGTGTAATAATTGTGTCTGAAGAAAGTAACAAATTGTTTTATTTCTCGTCTATAATAAATACATTTTGGAAAGAAATAATAAATTAATTAAATAACAAATAATAAAATTTTAATTACAGGAGCGCGTGGTAGGAGCCACGTACGCGGAGATGCTACCTGGCGGTCTTCTTGACAACTGACTGCGACGAGACGCGACAGACATAATATTAACGGAGGATTACTCCAAAAAAAAGCGCTGTTATTAATGGAGAATTACTCCGAAAAGCGCAAAGCGCTCAACTCCCCCCAAGGGGCTTGGAGACGCGTTGCGACAAAGTAAACGCAACAAATAAAAAAAAATTAAAAAAAGAATAAAAGTTCATTTCTGTGAATAATTCAAAAAAAAGTTTCATTGGGTCACTCAGAACCAACGTTACCACTGATGAAACTTTCACATGCGTTACCACTGTAGGTTCAAAACTCTCACAAAACAACGTGTTAAAGTAAGTAATTTGCTCCCATAGACACAAGATTTATTCATTTTTTCGATTGCAGGGATCCACAATACGGGCTTTTTGTAAAAAATTCGAAGTTTCTACCTCCACATTTCTATTTTTTGGGTAAGTACCCAGTAAGGCAAATCTGACTGACTGGTTGTACTCAAGAGATTGCATTAACTTCTTTTTCTCCTTCAAGCACTGCCTGTTACGCCGTTCCCGTCACTCCATCTCTTCTTCGGACGGCCAGGATTTCTTCATTGTGGGCGGTATTTTAGAATTCTTTTCGGCAGGCGATTGTCTTGCATCCTTTCAATGTGCTGCGTCCAGGAATTTCGGTAGTAATTAATTTTCTCTTGAAGTTTACATGCACCAAGTTTTTACGAATTTCTAAATTCCTTTTCTTGCCCATCGGCTTATGAAAAGCTCCTGATCTTAGAAATCTCATTTCAGAACTTTGCAGTCTTGTGCTATCTTTTTTGGTCATTGTCCACTTTTCACTTTCATATACACAAGTTTGGATACGTAATACCTCATAGAATTTAATCATAGTTTTCTTTCTGACATTCATTTTCAGGATTCTCAGGATTGTTCCGTTCCTACGATTTAGTCTTTCAATTTCCTCTTGTATATCTATTTTCCCTCTGTATGACATTTTGTATACCAAGAAATTGAAACATGAAACTTGCTCTGTAGGTGAATTGTTCAACTAATCGGTTCACATCCTTCAAAAACCATTACTTATGTTGTTGTTTTTTAGGATATGCAGAGATTCTACATTTCGGTTACCTTTTGTAATTCAAACAGTGCTTTCTGGAGGCTATATTCATCATCATTCATCATAAGTTGGTCATCCGCGTATATGGTCATTAGGTTTCTTTCTTGTCCCATGCCATGGCTATAAGATTTTAGTCTGGATATCCACATATTTAATGCTTCATAATCATCATCATCATTATCATCATCATATCATCATGGATTAGCCCTTTAGGCCTGTTCCGTCTCTAGGAGTTTCATTTGATTATTCCATCGCAGTCGTGGACGTCCTACATTTCTTTTGCTTTGCGGTCTGTATCCAAAACTTTGAAGAGGGATGCGCGAACTATCCATTCTCTGAAGATGGTCGTACCATTTGGATCTATGTGAATCTAATATTTGGCCTATATTGCGAACTTGAAGTTTTGAGCTACTGTCTTCATGTTTCTTGTAGTCCCTCAAAGAGTATCCCGCTAGTGGTCTCAGCAACCTCGTTTCTGCTGCTTTAACCTTTTTTCTCTGTTGAGTTTTTATTGTCCATGCCTCTGAGCCATACAAGAGAGCTGGAACCGCCATAGTTCTATAGAATTTAAGAACAGTGTTTCTTACTTCCTTTAGCAGATGTTGCTTCACTGTACCAAGTAGTTGCAGGAATTTAGAGAGTTTTTGTTCTAGGTCTTTGGAATGGACATAGGCTACATGGTATCCCAGATAATTAAAATTTGAGACTTCTTCAATTTCAATCTTTGCTCGAAGCGGAAAGACTCCTTTAAAACCCATGACTTTGGTTTTGAATGAGGGTAATTTTAAATATAAATCTTTAGCAATATTAAAAAGACTAAAGAGGGCTCTTTGTAGATTTTCTTCCGAGTCTGCTAGGATGACCTAGTCATCTGCAAATAGTAATGTATTCAAGGCAATTTTTCCGATAAAATTTGTTTTAATTGGCTTTCCCATCGCCTAATCACGTCATCAAAATATAAATTAAAAAGAATGGGTGACATGGTACACCCCTGTCCTATGCCTTGATTTATTATTCTGTATCCATTACTTGGTCCATCTCCTGTATTTACTTTTATAGTAGTATTCACATACATACTACGAATGGCTTTTACTAGATGTAGAATTCCTCTTCTTAGCAACACCTCCCATAATTTTTTTCGATTAACGGTGTCGAATGTCTTTTCTAAATCTACAAATGCTAAGAACGTGGAAACATTATACTCTCTATGTTTTTCTATTATCTGTGAGACTGTAAATATGCAGTCAATACAGGACCTACCTTTCCTAAACCCATTTTGCTGCTCTAATAAGAGCACCTCTGAAATAGATCCTAGCCTTTGATTTATAATTTTGGCGTATATTTTATATCCAGAATTCAAAAGGCTTATCCCTCTGTAATTAAAGCAGTTCTTCCTATCACCCTTTTCATATAAGGGGACGACCACAGCACTCCTCCATTCTTCTGGGATGTGACCATATACCCAGCAAGTATTAAGAAAGTCCAGCAGCTCTAGGGAAAATATTTCAGACGCATATTCGAAGAGTTCATTGTTGATGTTGTCTGACTTTTCTATTTTCAAAGTACTTTTCTATTTTCAATGTGTTTAAGAACCCACTTCAACTCTTCCATTGTTATCGGGTCAACTATTTCTTCCTTGAAAGCTATTTCTCCTTCTTGCTGGTCCACATTTGTCCACAGATTTGCAAGATAATGAAACCACTTGTCATCTGGAATCAAATTAAGTTTTATATTGTCTTTCTCATTCTTATTAAGTTGTTTTAATATTTTTGTAGGCTTTCGTCTGTCTTCCATGCAGATCATGTTCCGTTTCACCAAGAAATGTTTCCCATCTCTGGCGATTCATACGCCGCACTTCTTTCTTAACTATTGCTGATGATCTTTTATATTCTTGTTTATCGTGAAGAGATCGAGAGGAAAGATATTGTAGATAGGCATTTTTCTTTTTCTTTATGATATCTGCCAAGTCTTCATTCCATATTCTTAGGTCACGGTTATTTCTTCTCTTCTTCCTTTTTTCCCCAAACCTTCTTCTGCTGCTTGCAAAATGACGTGTTTCAGATTATTCCACCTCACATTGATGTTTTGACTTGCAGGCATTTTACGTAAGTGTTGATCAATTCTTTGTTGGTAAAGATATCTTATACTATCTTCCTGCAAGAAATGCTTGTGTTTTTGTTTTGTTTACAGGAGAGTAACGTTATTTGTAGGGTAAAAGTATTTTGGAAATCAATAAGAAATGATCAGTATCAACATCGTAGCCTCTGTAAACCCTCACATCCTGTACTAAAGAGCCCATTTTATTATTAACTAGCAGCACGTAATCAATAATTGATCGTCTTCCCCGTGCACTCCAAGTTGTTTTGTGGATTTCTTTATGGCAAAAGAATGTATTAGTGATCTTTAATGAATTTAATGATGCAAATTCTCTGTGTTTGCCCGTTTTTATAACAGGTTTCTTCTTCGTTTGTACCAACTATTCCGCTGATTGAGGCATTTCCAACTCTTGCATTCAAATCCCCGGCAACAATCAGATAATTTCTAGAGACTTTGTCAACAGCATCTTGAAGTTCTTCATACAACTTCTTGACAACTTCTTTTCTTCCTTCTTCAGGTAAATAGCAACCAATAATAGATAGGTGACCTCTTTTCATTTTTCATCTCAATTTTATCATTCCTTCATTTACGAATATATCCATTTATTTTATATCTATCTATTTTATTTTTGAGTTTCTTTTTAATCATTATTCCTATACCAGCAGATGCTCTCTTCTCACGATCTACGCCACAGTAAATTAAAATATATTCTTTAAATTCTGTTGAACGTTGTAACTTCTTCGTTTCAGGTATGATTGCAATGTCTACTTGAGCGCGCTATAATTCCATTTCTAACAAGGTTTCTTTTCCATGTAACTCTCTTACATTCCATACAGCTACTTTCATTAATCCCAAACTCTTGTCCTTTTTCATAGCTTTGGTTGTCTTAATCATAGTAGTCCGGCATTTTCCCTGGAGAGACTCAGTAATTTAGTAATGCAGTCTCCTGGCCGCGTTACGAGCGCAGCGCAGGTTAAGCTCGATGGTGGGGCTGCCACCTTACAGTCTTCGGGCGTACTGGGCAATATTTCGGGTTCACCTCCCCTAAGTAGACCGCCTTCACGGGGCTAAGAGCTCTGCCTACTCTATGAAGAAACAAAGGACGGAATTACTTAGGATAGGTACTAGGGGCCTCGGAGCTACTCAGTCCACCCGTTGGATCCTGGCGGCAAGGGAAGGGTTGTAGGACACGAAAAGAATAATTAGGGTAAGGAGTTAGTCGCCTCTTACGACAGGGGGGATTACCCGTGGTACTATTTAAAATCCCCGAACACCATACGGGGTAATGCTTCATGCTTTTTTTAAATTTATATCGGCCAGAGCACATAACATAACGTCTGGCTTTTTTCATTTCTAGTGCTGTTACTTTTACGGCATGACAAAGTACACGGGCATCTGCTTAGCGTTGCCGATTTGACATAGCAGATCGCCATGTTCTTTCCGTAATTTGAGAATATGAAGTTGGAAACCAATTAATTTTCCTTCAAAAGATGCTGGAAGTCGCTGAGCTAGCGTAGAAATTCGTCGTAATGCCAGACCAGCTCATTTTATCATTCTTACGCACCAGCGCATACTCGCTTTGAAAATTTCGTCATCTTGGAGAAGATACTTTCTTAGTTCAAGTGCCTTAAATTTGGATAATTTCTCGAGAGATAGGGAAGGCTTCATTTCGTTTCTCTCGTAGATACTCCTGCAACTTGCCGCATCAACTTAGAAAATCTTCCCATTTTAGGTCCCCCAAAAGTTTTACGTGTTGAAATTGCATTCTCAATTATTCTTTCTTCTGACGCCACCTACGAACATTTTTTTCTGTGACACAAAACGTTCTTCCAGTCGCGCTGTTGTTAGTGGTCTCAGCTTATTTCAGAACCAACTTAAAATTCGTGTCGTAATGTTTGCGCGATCCAGTTGTCAACTGCGAACTCGTAGATCCCCATACCTCCACAGAATTTCGGTCACAACTTCCACTCATTTTGCTGTTGCGTTTTAACTTACAATGTCATTCGATTTATCTAATTTTAAAAAAATATTGGTCTGCATCGGAACGGCACTACGAAACCTTTCTGGAGAAGAAATACGGGCCTACGTATTCACCACGCCCCTGTGTCTGAAACTCGATGTCCCGGGTGTGGACTGCGAATCCGCATGCCTCAGGACGGGGAATCACTTCGGTATTCATCGCTAATAAATCCCATGACTACTCTGGTCCGCCTTTTTTTGGCAAGGTTGGTGAGAAACGAGTGAAGAAAAAGAGTACAATCAGGACTCGTCTGTCAGCAGCTATGCACAAGGCTATTGGCATCAGGTTGTTTGTATTTCATTTGTTGTCCCGATACCTTCCGAGAGCTATCGGACGATAGGACTGCAGTGATTTGACATTCCGCGGCAGGTTAACTGAAGAATACATGAGCGTGTCTTTTTATCGTCTTTGTAGCCTATTGTTTCGTCCACGTACGAGTTTTTCGGCAGGGACGGTCAGTGATTCTCACCGACTAAATTCAATCTGGGAATTATAAGACGACCGCCATTTATCGAACGAAGAATTTAGGAAAAGAGCTTGTCTTATATTCGGGTAAATACGTATTTTTGGAGAAACAAAAGAAAAGACAAGTAAAATGATAAACGTATTGAAAAATAAACTAATACAGAAATAAAGAACTCCATTTTCTCCATTCAAAAGAAATTTAAATGGATTTTATTTTGCTATCTTATTAAAAGTAGGCTATATTGAAGATATTTTGAAGAGATTTGTTATGTCAGAATTGAATCCAGCAAAGACCCCAGGAATAATATGGTTATCATTAGATAAATATGAAGATTCAAAAAGAGTTCGTAAATTAAAATATATGGAAATTCTTGGATGTACAGGTTATTTAGTTATTGGTTTAGAACTTACAGTAAACAAATTATCCAAATTTGCTAATGATCTGAGGGAAATACATGTGAATGCTTTAAAAAGTATTAAGATACATTAAAGTAACTAAGAGATACACATTACCCATAGAGAGTAGAGCGAGAAAACTGAATGTAAGCTCCGGTGCAAGTTGGTGCACTCCTCGTGATTGTAAATCTTTTGGCAGACACAGAATTAAAATTGACAATAATTTAGTGTCATAATAAAGTAACAAGCAAAAGTTAGTAATATTATCTGTAATGGAATCAAAATGGGTTACAAATGCACTTTGTTCACTCTATTGTTTGAAGAATGGGACAGAATCAGTTTCTTACAAAACCAGTTGTAATGAAAATATATAGGAAAGTTGTATTAGATTGGTGTGAAAATACCAAAGTGAATGCTAGAAATAAGCCCATAAACATAAGTTTTACTGTGTTAGAGATGAAAAAGAAAATGGAAATAATTTTCTGCAATATGAGAAATCAGACAACATGGAAACAGATATACTGGCAAAAGATTAAAGTAGTAGTAAAATGAAGCATTTAACACTTGTAAATATCATTTTCATTTCTACGCGCTACAGTTTCTGACCTAAGCTGACATCATGAATATCGCTGCAATCGATGCTCTGAATGTTTATGCAAAGTACTACAGTAGAGAAAGGTTGACCAGAAGGGGATTTGTAAAGGATCTTGCTTTGTCCTTTATGAAACCAGAAATGAAAAAGAAGATTAAGAGAAAATCTGTGTCAATGGCAATATGAACACACAGGAGACATCTACTGGGAGTCTGAGAAGGGGCCGAGGGTTCAGCGTAGTCATAAAGGGCAACGAGGGATGATGTTATCCTTGTGAATGTCAAAACAAGATCACTCGACAATACTGCAAAAATTGTGACCAGTTGGTGTGCCACATTCAGAAAATCTGTGAAATATTCATCTGATTTTGACATTGATATACATTCAGAATAGAGGCTCCAGATGTTTAAACAATTGAATCAAACTTCTATATGTAATAATCGTAATGCAAACTATAAAAAGTGTACAACACACATAAAGCACAAGCATTTCCAAAAACAAAAATATATTTGCATGTATTTGACTACATTTGTTTAAAAGCATAATACATGCATTTTTATGTAAAATTTCATAGAATTGGTAATATGTCAATGTTCTAATTAATTATCTCGTATTTTGTAAATGTGACCACTCGTGTTCCAATTCTAAACGCGAACCACTGAAGGGTTAACATTCACTTCGAAGAAATTCTGTGTCAGGAGAAAACGTGTTGGCAGGAAGTTTTGTTGTGAAAAAGAACAGTATAAAATACTTGTCCCGACAAAATTTAGCTCTTAAGAGGTTTGTAATTATACAATTATTATAATTTTTTTTAATGGAAATTTTCTAAAATTAATAGAAATGCTGGGTCAGATTCATCTTATTATCCTGAACACACCATACGAGTTTAGAAAGATGATAAAAAAGGTCCACATTGTTTAGGCTCTCCAATTCAGAAGAATGAAGTGCTTTGTTTCTTGTCGACAGACGTTAAATAAAAAATTATACAAAAGGTTCAAAATAGTAAATATTTTAAAATACTTCTTGATTGCACTCCTGACTCAAGCCAACAGGAACAGACAACCATTATTATACAATTCATTCCGAACAATAGTGAATCTCAAAAAATTGAAATTAAAAGCTTTTTAGTGTTCTGTAAAATTATAGATTCAACAGGAGCTGGACCCACAAATTTCACGATTGATCATTTACCTTATCTTAATTTAAATATTAAAAGTATACATGATCAAGAGTACAATAATGACAGGATAAAACGAGAGGAATTTTTTCTCAGAAGCAAAGAATATGTCTGCAGGGACATTTTTAATGTAAATCCCAGAGCCCTTTTTGTTCCTTGTTGGGCTCATACTCTCAATTTAGTAATTAAAGATGCAGAAAAATTAAATTTTCATGAAGTAGACTTCTTTTCTATAATTAAGAAACAATTTGTATTTTTCTCATTGTCGACCAAAAGGAGGAATGTGCTAACAAAAAAATCATTCAACTTACTCTTAAATTCATTTCTACTACTTGATGGGGAAAGCTATATTGAAGCTATTAAACCTTGCGATTTTGTTTATGTGAAGTTTGCCAAAGCTTGTCAGTAATCCACAATGAACAAATTTTATGATATATCAATTATATATGAAGCTGAATGGTTTATGGAAAAGTTACAACATTTTCAATTTATTTGTTCCTTTGTTATTTGAAATGAAATCTTGTTGTATGAACATCATATAAAATATGTAGCAATACCCTGATTTACCAAGCTCATCATGTATCAAAAATTAGACTCTTCTTAAAACAAACATTCAGACATCACAACAATTCTGATGAAATGCAACTGAGCTTGTTAATTCATATGACATTGATGCACGTTTCCCCCCACCTACACACAAGGAAACTATGGACAAAAGGAAACTATGTTCACTGCAAATGATCCAAAAGAGAACTTTCCACATACATTTCTTAAAAACTATTATTGACCCCGCAGTTTCATCAATAGCGGAAAGGTTTCATTTCCTTAAAGAGCAAAGTAATGCATTTAATTTTTTATAAAACACATGCCTGTAAAAATAGCTCAAAAAACAACTTTCCTTGGATTGACAATTCAAGACAATTTAAAATGGAACTCCCACATCACAGATCTAAACAACAAGCTTACCAAGTCATGCTATGCCATCGACATCCTTAAGTCAAATTCAAACTTGGATACACCACAAACAGTGTATTTTGCAAATGTCCACTCGCATCTAAAATACAGAATCATATTCTGGGAAAACTCCCCAGAAAATATTCACACTTTTATCATCCAAAAAAGAATACTGAGAACAATGACAAACACTCACAAACATGAGTCCTGCAAACCACTTTTCAAGAAATTATAAATCCTACCACTCCCATGCATATACATATTTGAAATATTAATCTTCACAAAGAAGACGCTTATGGAAAACAAGGACTCTGCTACTCTAAATACTGATGTTCATAACTATAATACTAGACAAAACAGGAATCTGCATGTCCCACACTGTGAAACTTCACTCTTTCAAAAAAGTACCCTTTTTGAAGGCATCACACTATATAACAAACTCCCTAGTGAATTTAAAAGCTTAAACTCAATACACACATTCAAAAATAAACTAAAAGCTCTCCTGTTAAACCATACATTCTACAGTACAAAGGAATACCTACACCATAAACACATATCAACATCAATATAAACTAGTACAAAAAAAAAAAATTGTTGCATATTCTGCTGCATGACTGCCCCCCCCCCCCATGAAGAAAAAATTTTTTTTTATAAAATAAATTTGTATTTAGCATGAAAACAGAAGTCAATTTTTATACCTGTATTGTATTTAATATTTGAAATATTTGCATTGTACATTGTATGATCATATAATGTCCTGACTTGTCATGCATAGCTTATGCTGTATTTATGTGACAAATATATTATATTATTATTATATTATATTATATTATATTATATTATAACAACCAGCTAGCAGAAATGATTAAATCAGACATATTAAACTACTGGTACTACAACAGTACATACTGTATCCCTTTATTTCTAAATTCGCAATTTTCAAAAATTCAGAGAGTTCAATAAAAATGTCACCTGTACCATTCTTTTAAGCTTTTAAATTTTTCTATCCATGAAAAAACTGAAAGAAAAATTTTGGATGTTTTGAGAAAAACATCTCAATTTTTCTTTAAAATGCCTTTATTTCATGCCAAATTACACAAAAACTACTCATATTTTTAAAAAATTGAACATTAACCTATTTAAAGACCCATCTTTAAGAAACAGATATCATTGAGGGAAAAAATGTCTATCTTTAATACTATACTTGTAGGAAGACACCCCAAAAAATTTCACTTTCGCAATTTTAGAAAATCACAGATTTCAAGAGACATACGATCTGCAATATTCTCTGAAGCATCCTTTACCCTATCCGAAGACAAAATTTGATAAAAATATTTGGTCCCATTTTCAAGAAAATTTTTAAAATGTTTTTGAGGCTTCATGTAAAGTACTCCAATCAAAATATCCATTTGAAACTCCTAAAGCCTGGAGTTCATTCAGATTGATTGGAGAATGTCAATTTTCAATAAAATTGAACAGTTTAGGCACTAGTGTTGACCACAGACACAGACAGACAGACAGAGACCAAGACAGACACAGACAGGCAGACATTTTGCCATCAATGGAAAACCAGAAATAAGGACCCAGAGAAAATGGACTCTGGCTACACCATGTCTTGGAGGATATATTTTCCAATATTTAGCAACAATATTTATCTGTGTTTTCGTTACTAGTGCCGGGCAATAAGAATTTTTCTTCCATAAATTCATCATTTTCCGGTGCACGATTACATAACTTTCTCTTCTTACGAAGTACCTTCATAAGGGCGAAAAATTAAAAATCAAAATCCTCACCAATTGAAGAATTAGAATTTATATACCAGCATAAACTAACCAGGTCTTTCCCAAATATTACTGTGTTATTACAAATTTTATTAATTTTGCCTGTTATAGTACCAAAAAGGCCATTTTCAAAATTGAAAATAATTTAAAACTTCCTACGACAAACCCAAAAAGGCCATTTTCAAATTTTAAAATAATTTAAAACTTCCTACAAAAAACCATGTCACAAGAAAGATTAACAAATCTAGAAATGATATCAATTGAAAGTGAAATTTACTCCAATATTCATTTAGAGAGTATTGTAAAAAAAATTTGCATGTTTGAAAATTTGAAAAGCGCCTTTGTAAAATTTTATATTATTGCATTTTTTATAGGCACCTATGCAAATTATTTATTATTGTATATATTTTATATAGTTCATTGATATTATTTAGTAAATAAATCTATAATAACAGTTCAATAAACATAATTTTAAACAATTAAACTTGTCTACTATTAAAAGTACATAATTGTAGTATTCCTTTTGAAAGCGGAAAAAGGTACATGAACCAGAGAGGCAAACTAGTGTACAGCATACAATTTACTTCTTCAAAATTTGTATAGTTAACTTATCTTAATGTATGTCCTAGTGTTTTGCTCTTTGTTAAAATATGTAGTCCAGGAGGTTTGCAAGAGTTATAGCCCTTAAATGTTGTGCCAAGAAAAGGTGTCAGATATCAAAATGCAACGTAACTTACCTACTTCATTCAAGATATTTTATGTAATTTTAAAGAGGTTTTTATGCCAAGTTACTGCAATTTATCAAATTATATTTTTACATTTTTCTGTAACTAAAATATATCCCACAATGATTTCCTACATGTGTTGGTTCAAGTTTGTAAGCTTATATTATATAAGATATTATCTTCAGTGAACTTTCAATAAGTACTATTGCATGAATGTGAACTACAATTGTGTACCAATAAAAGAACACTGCATGTCACAATTAGAAATATCAAACGACTAAATTGTGTGGATTATTAACCAGACCTCTTAGTCTACAATTTAATGTAAAGTTTATCTGTTGTTTCCATAAGATAAACATGAAAGAATTAACCATTGGTACACTAAATAACAAATGCATGTCTTAATGAAATCCTATTAACATGAAGACCTGTTGCTTTCATATATACACTTGAATAATCAACAAATACAACAGGCAAGGCAACACACAATAGAGTTGTTTTAATGTTGTTAAAAGAGACTATCAATTTTAATTAAAGATGATGGTACAAACATTGCTAGTTTAACAAACAAAACAGTATTAAATCTCATTCAGTTTTAATAAACACTGGTGAAATTCAAAGGGAAAGACTTGTATAGTATTACAAATATCATTAAAATAATGCAACAGTAATGCAATGAAAGAACAGTTCACAAGAATGCGACCGATAGGCCTATTTGACTGTACGATGTTAACAATTATTGAAGACTCAATAACATGATACAGTTGGATTACAATTTTAGCTAAAATGCAAAATATTTTGATTATATTATATTTTGGTCATGAAAAACATTATCTTATAATTAAAAATAAAAATAAATCATCCAAATCCAGGCCAATATATTGTCCTAGAAGAATCGAAAGTACAAATGTAATTTGAATTTAAAACATACATCAAACAACACATTTTAGAAAAATTACATCAAAAAATTGACTAATAAGGAAATATAACATGCTGTTTCACTGCGTCCCACCCTCGCCTATTTTCTGAAAACATATTTGAAACCCTATAATTTAGCACAACACAGAAACATATCTGAGATTCACCTATCACTGGCAACTCACCACTATAGATTCTCTTTTCAACTTTCTTAGTTATAAGCATGTTTACTTAATGTTGTATGTTAAGACATATAATGTATCATATAAATTACTTCTGAAATGAAAGCTTATTGTAGTATAAGCAGTATTGCCTCATTTACTAAGGTAATAAACACAATTATTTTGTAATTCAATGTCTCTCACAAAACTATCCATTTTGTTAGGTGAAAAATGCTCTTTGCTGAGAAATTTTCAAATGTCTCCAACAAAATAAGTATGGTGAAGAACTTTCAACTCATGAGGGGAAATAAATGAAATTCCATGAATTAAGTAAATATCCTAAATACATTTTAAAATGTTTTCTTGAAGTATTCAATTAATTTCATCAAAAAATCAAGGGATCTCAAGATCAATCATTTTAGCTTATTCCTCAAGACAGCTGGGTGAACTACAACATAACTTTTACATACTGGTGTTAAAAGAAAGAATTTTGTAATATGATAGGCTTTTGTACTTATCTTTTATGTAGAACTGCAGTGTTTATGATCTATGGTGAATTCTAGATGTTTTTTCAAATGGCATTTGTACTGAACTGCGTTGTTTTCTCTGCCACAATGTTGAGTAACCTCACGAGGACTGCAAGATGACATAAATATTGTAGTAAAACTCTAAACAACAAATAAATTAAAATTGTATTTTCAACATCTTGGAATCGAAATTTCTCGTGAAATGGAAAAATATATTTTTATATCAAGTTAAAATCTATTAATTAAATGAATGAATTACAGTTTAATTGTGAGACGTTGCTGAAAAAATATCAGCTTGTTTTTTTTCCGAGATGCTCTTTTATATCGCAAGGCTTCATGACTAGCAAAAACTAAATATGATACAGGATATGACAGAAAACTATATGACTCTAGAAGAATTGACAAGTAAAAGTTGAAAATTTATGCCACCTCTAAATATATTTATCAAATCTTCACACCAAAATTCCATCACATCATCATTATGTAAATCTGCAGAATACACTATTCTTACAAAATATTTTCATTTAACATTGTAAAATGACAACAGAATCTGTAAGAAAATATTTCATTGGGGCTTAATAGAATTATGTGGAAAAGTATTAATCATGAGTATTTGTGGGATTGTTGATATGGAAGCCTAAAAAATATAAAGGGTGTTAGAATTGAATGTATAAAACAATTATTCAGGTTTGAGGGACATTACTACATTCTACATCACCTGTACTTTGGTATAAGAAAATATTTTGCTAATAAAAAAATTGTGTAATCAATTTTCAAATCTACAATAAAATCTAGCAAAAAATCAGTAGACTAACCCATAAACATATATTTCACAATTCAAATCCTAACATGTATACCTCCTGCAATTTTCTATACACCATTGTCATAAATTACTAGAATGTGCAAATCCCCCCCCCCCAAAAAAAAGAAGAATAGAATTAAAAATTCCTCTAGATTTGAAGAAAAAAATTACCTTACCCAAAATTCTGAAAAATATTTCATTATTACTAAAACAAACATGGATACAATATGGATTTAATGTTATTATGTGTGTACGATAACTCAAATGTATGAAAAATTGTAATGTGGTCACTAATAACCAAATATGTTGATATGACATTGAATAAAATATTAGAAAAAAATATGAGCAGCAAAAATAAGTATGTATAAAAACTCTCAAACTTTTTTGTTTTAAATTAGTATTGAGTTTCAGTTTCCTGATACTCTTGCTGAAATCATCCATCTGCGTTTGTTTTTAAGTTCGTTTCACTTTACCCGCCTCCCACGCTTTTTTTTGTAATAAACATCATATCTGCATTCTCGTTCACGATTCACGAGGCAAAATTTGTTTCCCTACTTTCGTATTATATCGTAAATATAATGGAAATAATGTAACTTCAATCATGGTAAATATATTAATGTCTCGTCTTTGTTCCAAACAATTTCCATGGTATTAACAGGCGATAATAATGTATTGTTATTAATTACCACACATTAAAATTGTAGGTAATACTCGTTTATTACTAAAGGCCTACTTACCTATTAATAAAGAATATGATATAAAAACTATCAGAATTTTTAAATTAGCAAAACGTAGTTCTCAGTTGCATCACACAATTGTTGAACAAACGATAGTCTGCAGTCAAGCATCTCGTCAGCCTCAAGCTACATCTGTTACGGAGATTGCTTCTAGAAAGTTCTGGATTGTCGCTGAGTTACAAACACGCACTTCATTGGTCAGTTGTTCCGAAATTTTCAGAAAAATCGAAATTACATTTTAAGATAATAGAACTGTAAGAATAAATCTAAAAAGTTTATTAAACCAATACATAATATTAAATAAAATACATAGAAGTAAAACATATTTATGACTACAACAGCTGCGTAACGTTTTGGAACTTAACTTTCCATTGTTGCAATATCTCTTTTCTCACTTCTGACACTTTTCGAAATACAATTAGTTTTTTAAGGTTCTTAAAATAGACATTATATTTATTGAACATTATATAGTAGATAATGTTGGAAGATGAAGAACCATGTTAGCGATGTATTGGACAAATTTTGTTAATCTTTCAAGACCCAAATACCGAATGTTGAATACTCTTAATAGAAAATGTGGACTATCTGCTATCTATTTTAAAAGTATCTGATTTGAATAATAAATTTACTAGTATCGTGAAGAATATAATTAGAAATATTTAAACTTTCAGCTTGTGATTTGGTACGTATCTCGAATGTGCATTCTTTCAAGCAGATTGTCAAAAACGATACAATTCGCGTATTTTGCGACTAATTTACAATAGCCCGGTCATTACATAGTTTGCTCTTTTATGTTTGGGGGTGTTACTTACGAAACTGAAGTTTGCCAAAAAAAATTGGAATTTGAGAACCTACATTTTCTGTAATTTAGTTACATTTTTTGGTTATGCGCACCGACTACCAGTGACTGGTTGTTGAAGTTACGTCGAAATATCGTTGATTATACACTAATGCTCTTCAACCATGGTGGAATCAGCACATGCAATTTCTATTGCAGGCGATAGATTTTCGTTCCCGAACTCTATTAACAGACACTAAGCAGATATTATTCATTGAAAAGTGGCTAATTGAGTTAGAGTTATCTATTCAATGGAAACAACAGGTTAACTTATGTTAAATAGCACCCAGTGCGGTCACACGATACTCATGAGGTGAGTCAGCTATAGAATGATGATTACGTTTTGTTTGTTTCTGTCAATTACATACATGTTTTGTGATTATAATCTGGGTTTTGTTTTTTAATAAGTTAAAGTGAAATAATCTCTTCGTTGTTTACGATTTTTTAAGTTCTATGCAGGGGCGCTCAGAAGGGGGGCAGCCTCCTGCCTCAGGCTACGACTTAATTGGGGCCCCAGTATTTTTCAATCGAAAGATGTAAGTAATCAAGAAAGTAAAAATGATTAGGAGCCTCCGAGATAAAATAGACCAGATTCTACAATTTATAATTTCACACCTAGAACATAAGGTAGCAGATAAGCTTAAAGCAAGTAATAGAAACCGAAACCAAACCAACAGTTATAGAAATAAACGAGAGCCTATCCGGCATGGAAAAGAAGAGAAAAGCAGGAGGAAATTCTGAGAACAAAATAACTGAAATTAAAGAGTGAGTAGAAATAAATTAATAATGGAAGCGTTCCCTTTAACTAAGCAGATATGCGCATGGTGTAAAAAGAACTTTTCGCCATGCTTGTACCACAATTTTCATTTAATAACCTTAATATCTTGACAAATATTTTCGCGTGTCTTTCACTATTTGCGTACCCTAAAATCTAAGTTACACACCCATAATGTAGTCCAAATTTAAATGTATTGTATAATTTTGCTACCACCAATTAATAAGAGTGATACAATTTAGCTTCCGCTAATTAGTAAGAGTGAGTAGGAGCTCCTTAAAAAGCAAAGCATGGTGCTCGGAGGGAAAAAGTAATTACAATTCGATTTGAAAAAGGAAGATTAAGAAACTTAAAAAAAAGTGTACATCTTTCTACTCCGCGAGTTTAAGGTCGTCATAGTAGATCGTAATCTTTCTTTGATTTCCTTAATATTAGAACCGCGGACATTTTGATAACTTTTAATTTTTAACACACTATATCGCTGACAATTTTCATATCACATTATTGTTATATGACTTTTCTAAAGTTATTGAAAGATCAAATAGGTAATGTCATATTCGACTTATTACTTCCTGAGTTAACGGTACTTATATTTTTACCCGCTGTATGTGTATGCGCGTCCGTGACGTGTGAGCGCGTGCAGATACTCACCTGGTACCCACCTCTCACACGGCGCTCCGCACGAAGATTAGCCAACAGTGTGAACGCAACTGCTGGCTATATGCACACACACTACACATACATATCGGCCTCCGGTAGCTCAGTGATGTAGCCAGAGAGCTACTAAAGAAAAAGGGCTGGAGGACCACCTCGTAAGAGGAAAATGATAGGATTCGGCCAAAATATTAAATAAGAAGAAATTGAACTGATATTAATTAAATGATACAAAAGTTAAAAGGAGAGTGATTATGCCTCTTGGAACAAAATAAATAAACCTTACAATCTACGAAAATACAAACCAATTATAACTTATTCTATTTACAAACGCATGCCTGGCCCGAGCGATAAATTATTAATAAAAGGAAAACTAATTCTAAAACTTAATTAGTAATTTACATCAACAGAGGTTTATAAAATTTATTGAAAAATGCAAAAATAACTAGATATTAGTTATTTTTAATGCAACTGCTAGTTAGTATCTACTTATTTTCTATTATACGTCTAAATGAATGAAAAACGAAGTTAAATGCAATTAATTAATGTGCATTGTTTGTGACAGATCTTGAATTCGACTATCTTTCT
The DNA here is from genome assembly GCA_011170035.1 of Teleogryllus occipitalis. Taxonomy (NCBI): domain Eukaryota; kingdom Metazoa; phylum Arthropoda; class Insecta; order Orthoptera; family Gryllidae; genus Teleogryllus; species Teleogryllus occipitalis. Next base: position 134,372 of record BLKR01001709.1, on the reverse strand, counting down.
TCGTTCGGCACCCTCCAAGACAGAAGCAGGTACCTGGTTTGCGAAGGTCGTTGCCACAGCTGGAGCTGGAAACCTTCCGCGATGAGGATGTGATGCACAAGTCTTTCTGCATCAGCTGAGCGAACGCTCCAAATCCACGGACACGATGACCAGGCAATGAGCCGCCGTGGTCTACTTCAGCAATGCCGCCCGAGATGGGCAGCCTGTAGCACTGATTGAAGCTGATTGATGATGCGGTGCGGCATGTTGATAACTGGCAAGGCACAAATGCCAACTGCCAGCGTAGCACAAGTCAAAGGTACTTCGACGCGAGTATCCTCGTGAGCCCGCGTGGCGGTCTCTCACATGGCTGACGAGCAAAATGCCTGCGCGAATCTAGCTTGTTGAATTTAATTGATTGATTGATTTTTTCGTGTTTTCGGGCGCGTCAACTACTTTGGTCATTAGTCCCGTTAGTGTAGTGCATGTTTTTTTTATCGGGAGATGACGGTGATCTTCCCCCGCTGGATGGCGAGATCCGGCGCCGACCTACCGTCGGCTAGTGGGGCTTCCCCCTAACCAGGACTCTCCCACCAGCGAGGCACCGCCCCAGTCGGGACGAGCTCTAACTTCCCGACCGGTCACCCGGAATATGTGGTAGTGTAGTGCATGTTAGTGTGTGTGTGTAAGGGGAGAGGATAGGACAAGGAAGAGGAAGGACAGATCACGCGCGGTCCGTGGCCCGTTTGGTAGAGTACTGCTCCGGCATTCGCCTGATGTTGATCGGAGAAACCACGGAAAACTACCGATCAGAGCAGCCGGCCGCTAGAATTTTCCTCCAGACAGTAGCTGAATTCGACCTAGCTGAACAGCTAGTGTCGATCTAGCTTGTTGAAATCATAATGAACCTCAACATAATGAACCTGTGGCATATGAACCGGTGGTGGTTCACAACCAATATATAGAAAACCGCCCCTCCCCACGCGGTGGTCGCGAAGGGGGCGGTGTGCGATGGAAGGGGCGGGCCCTTGGGCAGCTGTGGGCCCTCGCTCCCGAGAGAAGAGGTGCGGGCGCGCGAGGCGCAGGAAGGCGCGGCCGGCTGGGAGTTACATTAAAATCATAAACCGCGCACTCCATTTTGCCGGCAAATATCTTTGTCGGCTACAGATCTTCTCTCAGGTATGCTGTTTGATTTTAAATTACATTCACGTTGATTATATGTTGAGTACATAACTAATTGTCGATTATTTTGTTGTTTCATATTTGAAACATCATGCATTACACAAAATTCTATATATATATATATATATATATATATATATATATATATATATATATATATATATATGGAGAGAGAGAGAGAGAGTGAACGTGTTATCATATAACAAAATCAAATAATTGCAGATATGGATTTGGATGAAGCAATAACCGAGAGCGGTAGCCCAGTGCATCAACTGATGTCACTGCAGCGCCTCTCACCGGGAGGTCCTAGGTTCGAGTCCTGACGGCGGTAGGATTTTCGACACTAGCTTTCCAGCTAGGTCGAATTCAGTCGCTGTCTGGAGGAGAATTCTAGCGGCCGGCTGCTCTGATCGGTAGTTTTCCGTGGTTTCTCCGATCAACACCAGGCGAATGCCGGAGCAGTACCTTACCAAAACGGGCCACGGACCGCGCGCGATCTCACCTTCCTCTTCCTTGTCCTATCCTCTCCCGTTACACACACACTTACACTAACATGCACTACACTACTACATATTCCGGGAGACCGGTCGGGAGCTTAGAGCTTGTCCCGGCTGGGGCGGTGCCCCGCTGGTGGGAGAGTCTTGGTTAGGGGGAAACCCCACTAGCCGACGGTAGGTCGGCGCCGGATCTCGCCATCCAGCGGGGGAAGATCACCGCCATCTCCCCATTCACTACACTAACGGGACTAACCACAGTAGTTGACGCGCCCGGAAACACGAACAAATCAATCAATCAATGAAGCAATATCTGACAGCAAAATAGCAGGGCTTCTTGAAATACAATATGAGAGTGAAGATGAAATTGGGGAACTAATTTGTTTTATTTTTTTTTCCTAGGGCTTTTATCCAGCCGACAGCCGGTTGCCCTCTACGTCCCGAAGGGACGCATATTCGACCATACACTAGACAAACACTTGCGGGCTCCTCTGATCTGGGGTCAGCAGAACGCGAGGCCCTCCGCGACAACACACACACAAAGTCAAGGGACAAACAGCCATGCCCAAGGCGGGACTCGAACCCGCGACCCTTCGGGCCGAAGCGCTGAGTCGGTACTCGCTCTTAGCCACCTCGGCCATCCAGGTCGACATTTATTAATTATTTATTAATTTTTAATGAATAATTATTATAATATTTATATTATTGTATTATTATTATAATATTTATAACTATTTATTATGACGGAGATGACGACAAAATATCGGTAGCGGTAGCTCAGTGCATCAACTGATGTCACTGCAGCGCCTCTAACCGGGAGGTCCTAGGTTCGAGTCCTGACGGCGGCAGGATTTTCGACACTAGCTTTTCAGCTAGGTCGAATTCAGCTGCTGTCTGGAGGAGAATTCTAGCGGCCGGCTGCTCTGATCGGTAGTTTTCCGTGGTTTCTCCGATCAACACCAGGCGAATGCCGGAGCAGTACCCTACCAAACGGGCCACGGACCGCGCGCGATCTGTCCTTCCTCTTCCTTGTCCTATCCTCTCCCCTATTACACACACACTTACACTAACATGCACTACACTACCACATATTCCGGGAGACCGGTCGGGAGCTTAGAGCTTGTCCCGGCTGGGGCGTTGCCCCGCTGGTGGGAGAGTCTTGGTTAGGGGGAAACCCCACTAGCCGACGGTAGGTCGGCGCCGGATTTCGCCATCCAGCGGAAGAAGATCACCGCCATCTCCCGAGAAAAATCATGCACTACACTAACGGGACTAATGACCTGAGCAGTTGACGCGCCCGGAAACATGAAAAAATCAATCAATCAATCAATGAAGACGAAATAGTGGATACCCAATTGCTGCAATTGAAATGTCTTCCTCAAGAAGGGACCAAGGCCGAAATTAATCATTTTTAAGAAGAAGCAGTTCCATAAATATTGAAAAACAATTTATATTCGCAGCAACTAACTATTACTAGCAGATTAATGTAATGAACAACAAAGAGAGCATGAAAGAAACATCTATAAAAAACAAATTATTTTTCAGGTCTGAAAATTTTAAGATTAACACTTCCCTCATTCAAACATCAATTGCTTTATACTTCCACTCACCTTTCAAGTTGTGAAAGTGACAGCACGTTCTTCATAATTAAAATATATTTTAATATAATTTCATAGGCCTTCAGTCAACATCAGACTAAATATCTCTTGAAGTCATCCGACAATATGGGTGTTGAGATCATAGAGTCCTCATTTTCGACTGGTTTCCCACATTGAAAATTGGTAATTGAGGACACTGATAATTCTCCAACAAAAAAGTTGAAATTATTACATACTGTAAACTTCATCATAATATTCAATTACTTTCAAGCAAGACATAAATGCAAACAACCCACTGCATTAAATTTAGGATATTATTTATCTACTTTCTATTGCATTTGCATTTAATGTAATATTTTTAAAAATTTTATACTGAATTATTGTTATTTGAAAATGTACGAATATGTGTAGTTGTTTCATAAAACTTTTGCAGCCCCTTTTATTAACACCTAATTTAAATGTGGCCTCTAATGGTAAAAACGTTCCCCACTCTTACTTTATGGTAACAGTGAATGATATATATTCAGTGGATTTGGCCTTAGGGTTCACTTAGTTTATTAAAAAACGGAATCAAATTACAAAACGTTTTATTGTGTGTCAACTATAATTTTCTGTTCATGATGTTTATAACTGTAAATGAGTTGTGTGCTGTATTAAATGAATAACTTAGATACATCAGTATCGATTAGACATAATGATGTTTGTGTTTTAAATCTAATGTGAAATGATCATATGTGAGATGAACCAAGAAGTGAAATATTTCAGGTGATGGTAGTGTTATGTGTTGGCTGTAGTGTTTGACAAGATATTCAGAATCTCGCCCAAATGAGAGTCTGATATAGTCAAATTCGAAGGAAGCGAAATAAGTGTTAAACACACATTTTTCGAGGCTTATCGATTTCAGACTATCGTTGCCATTGAATATGTTAGTCATCATGATCATTTTAAATATAGTAACATTAGAACTGGTATTGTTATTAAAAATATAACTGAAACAGATACCAAAAATACATTTTTATAAGAACCAGACGTAACTCATTATCAAAGATAGAATTGCGTTCTTAGAAGAATCCTTGTGATGTAAAAAAGGGTGTGCCAAAGGGTCAGCATAGAGTCGTATTTTCCTTGCACATATGCGGTACCCAATTTTAAATTAATTTCCGCTGCATTCTGAAATATTACCTGTGTTTACATCACAAACGCTAAGCGGCTATAGAGAGACTCAGAATTGCCACAATTATGTTTGTCTCCACACACGCCAGCTACACCAGCTTTTGCTCTCTCTCTGGCTGTACTCCACTATAGATATTTACCCAGTCATCCATCTCTCTTGTTCCATTTGTTTTCTTTTTTGTTTCTGTTATTTCAGCAATGTTGGTTTTTCTTTCTTCAAATATCTTTAATAGTTATATTTCTTCTTTTTGTATGCCGCGAACAAACCATGTTACTACATTTAGTACATCCGTTATTTCCTTATGCTTTAACCTTTTTCCTATGGTTCCCTGTGGTTCTGATCAAGTTAACGTAGAATTAATAGAATACGGAGGTATTTACTGAAATTTCGACTTCACTCTATCTCACTGCAGCTGCTCACTACTACTGCAGACTACACTCTACCTCAAGAACAACAGGAGTTTAGAAAATGCCGCTCAACAATAGATGAGATACTTACATTAAAACAAATAATTGAGAAACGAGTGGAGTTTAATAGGGAAACACACTTAGCCTTCGTGGATATTGAGAAGGCTTTTGATAATCTCAAACAATGTAAATTATGGATCATTATGAAGGAAGAAGCGTACCCTGGTCATCTAGTGCAAGTGCAGAAAAGAATGTACGACAATACTAATATCGCAGTAAAGTACAGTGGATTTATTTCTGGGAATAGGATTATAAATAAAGGAGTAGGGCAGGGAGACAGTATTTCTCCAACACTCTTTAATATATATCTGGGATATATAATTTAAAGGTGGAAGAACGTGGTAACTCCAGGAATTTACCTGGACAAAAATACATTTGTAAATACCCTTTTATATGCTGACGACCAGGTGATCCTGCAGAAAAACGAAGATTTGCAAAGATCTATTTACCAACTGGAGCATTTTTTATGGAGTACAATCTGATAGTATCAGTTAATAAAACCAAAGTAATGGCTTTTAAAGGAAATGAATCAGTAAGGACAAATATTGAGCTTAAAAATATGGTTTTAGAACAAGTGACGCATTTTAGCGACCTAGGGTGTGAAATTACATATTGAAGAGAGAGAGACTACCAGCAAGATTCATAAATTTCAAGCAGTTTGTGAAACTATAAGTAGTACGTTTAAAAAGAAAGCCCAAAACGAAACCCATTTAAAATTTTATGATATTATAGTTCTCCCAGTTTTACTGTATAGATGTGAAACTTGGGTTCAAAAACAAGAATATTTTAGGAGAATTAAATCAGCAGAAGTGCGATTTTTGCTGAAATGCGAGAGGAGTAAAGGGCTGTACATTAAGAGATCAAATTAAAAGTAAAAACATAAAAGAACCAGGGCGGAAAGAAAAAGTACATGAAAAAATTAAGAAGTAGACAGTAATGGGTGACACATTGGAAATATGCCGCAAGACAGACTTTGTGTAAGCCTTGAATTACAAGCCGAGAGGAAAGAGAAATACCAGAAGGCCAAGAATAACATGGAAAGAGGCTGGAACAGGGAATATGCCTAATCTGTAATGGAAGATGATGTTTGTCTTCGAGTCTTACGCTAACTCTGTGTGACACCATCAACAGAATGAGGAACAGTTCATGGATGCAACACACGGAGACTAATCTGCCGCGCTTCTAAATGATCATTAGCGAGTAACTCTTCCCACTAAAAGGCAATTGTTATTACACTAAAAGTTGCAGTCACCACATCATGACAATTCAGAAGACAAAGCTCGAAAAAGGTAGAAAAGTACTGCAAATCACTGCCTCTTCAATGGCTCCTAGCAAGCCACGTGTTGGTCCGTGGTCTAAGAAAGGTTATCCTTTACCCGGCATATGGGGAAAATAAATAAAAATTGGATAGACAATTGCGAAGGAGGTTTAATTAAGAACAGCCCCATTATTTCAATACTTCATGAAATATAAACTACCAAAATCAGTTCCATGGGCAGCTGACAAAAATATATTAAAACATTTACAGAGAGTCAGAAATGTAAATAATATACAATTGCATGAACTATAAAGTAAGATCAAATGCAGATGGGTACTTTCATTTATTGAAATACTTATCGCAAACTATACTTATCGCAAAATATCTATTAAGAATATACTCCTGAATGACATTCATCTATGAAGAACATGCAGAAAGAGTACCAACATTCAAGGGAAGGCGCAAAATCAGCCGGCTTTTGTAAACAAGCAAATGAACAAATTTAAAAAAAACTACATTTTCAGGCGATGTTGACTACAATCTCTAATAATTGATATTTTATAAGCGCGTACTCAAAAAGAGACTGAGTCAATCGTCATTTAGTAGATTATAAATCAGGTATGGGTCAATTCTGTATAATTCACATGTTCACGCATTCAGAATTGAGGCATCTGTATTCCTACACAGGTCCTAACCTGTTCCTCATCCCAGAGCAACCTCCTCAGAGAAAACGATCCCAACATACAGAAGGTGTCAAACAAACTGAACCTGTTTCTATCACATGAAAGCAAACCCTCGCGCCACCGCTGTGCTTTCAGGAGTAGCTCGGAGAAACGGCCTTTGGAGCGTTAACGAGCGGCAACCCGCAGAGCATGATGTCGATCCCTCCCACCGTGCGGCGGCCGCGATCATGAGCGCCTGTGCGCGCGTCTACAGGGCAACCCGCCGAGCACTGGTGCTGGAAGGGCGGCCGCAACAACACATCGCACTGCGTTCGCAACTCAGGTGCCCCTGACGCCTTGGACGACGGACACACGTCACACGCGGCACTTCCCGCCGATTTGACCTCACCCCCGTGAAAAACTGGTATTTCTGACTTCTCGCTTCAATCAAACACAAACCCCAGCCATGGCCGAGAAGGCCGCTACTACTAGTACTTATCATTATTTGCTCAAAAACTTGAATGCTCCGCTGGTAACTACATGTCATGAATGAGATGGTCAACCATTGAGTAGTTTAGGTCAACAGCTTCATAATAATATTTCGGAATAATGTCTCTCGTTTAATGAATACACTAGATTAATTGTCTTTACTGACTCAAACACTCATCAGTCAAGCTTCTCTGGTAACTACATGTTGAGAAGGAGATGATTAACTATTGACTGCTGTAAGTCAATAGTCTCATGATAATATTTCTGAATAATATCTCTCGTTTAATGAATCCACTAGAGTACCTGTATACTAGCGATATTAAACACGATTTAATATCGTTTAAGACTGCTGACCATAGCAATAAAACGAGGAAAGAGCCTCGCTGCGGCCAACGCTCCTGACAGCGACGTGTGACATACACTTACGTGTAGCTGCACCACTACCCACTCCAGAACAGCACGTGGACGCCCTTTTAAAGAGGGCACGAGTACATCTAGGTACCCGTTCGCGCACTCGAGCCTCGCGGGCTGCGCCGGCGGAGTAGTGGCAACCCGCGGAATGCCGTCCCTGCACCGAACGCGGAAAGCTTCCCGGACGAGGCGGCCGAGCGCGGCGACTTGGCGCCCAGCGGCAAGCTACTGGCGTGCACATTTGAATTCGCTGATTTCATTCGTACAAACACATTTTCACAGTCTTCTATTTTTCAATTAGTATTATTCCTTGTATAAGATAACTTATGACAAAAAGTGAACAAAAGTTAGTTTTACTCGTCCATTCTTTAAAAAACCATATAATACAGAAATGTAAATATGTGTTACAGTTTTTACAGTTCGAAAATGACACTTAAATCCATATTAACACATTTAGTTTTGTGTCAAATTTTGTGCTGAAATTTTCGTACTGTTGAAACATGCAGTACGAGAATAGTAATTTCGTAACCTATAATGAACATAAAGAGAAATGAAATGGTAACAAAGAAGAGCAACTTTTGGACGAATGTTATTAAGAACATAATAATCAAAGAAAGAAAATCTGAAACAGGATATGCGTCGCATCCAACTGACCTTGCTTTTGTATTCATGTGGCGGGCTCGTGGCAAACGATTTGAGGAACGGTAGCACGAAACCAGGTACTTATTAATATTATTCGCTAAATCACGTATTGGTACTGTGAAACAATTCGTTGATTCATATAAATAACAGCACATCAATTTACAGACGCAGATCATTACAGCTAAGAGTAGATTATATTTTAGTACTTTAATAATATATTAGTACTCATTTATTAGTACTTATTAGTATATTAGTATAATATATTAGTACTTATTTATTAGTATTAATTTGTATATTTAAATAATTTATTTGTTTAATAACTGTTTAGCTCAACGAAAGAGTTTCATGTCGTGAATCTAGGTCTTGGACGTTTGTGATGTAAAATCCTATATAAAACCCCCATCCAACTCCCCACCTCTCACAATAAATCAAATTCCCTTCCCCTGGCAACCCCAATTTAAATACATTTGCGTCATTTTCTCTCAGAAACTCCTTTCGTCCTATCACATCCAACTCTCTATCACCAAAACTCACAGATTAGTCAACGACCTCTACCCGCTTTGGAGAAACCAATCCATCCTCCCAAAAAAATAATCCTCGTTTATTTTACCTAGATCCGATCCACACTCACCTATGCTCATCCAAACTGGATAGTCACATCCACTACCAACCTTGACTATATCACCAGAACCGAAAATAGAAATATCCGCCTTCCAAATTCCGACCTCCACTATACACGAGATTCAACGACATCCGTTCCTTACACATCCCTCACATTCTAACCTACATCCATAAATCCGCAAAAACCATCACTCAAAACTACACCACCAATCCAATTTTCCAGACTCGAATAACCCCACACGTTCACATCCTATCCAATCCTCTCAGACCCTCCCGCAAAAAAAATCCTTTAGATATTCTACAGCTTCCGCCCCCAATTACCTGCTGCAGGAAGCCTACGACGAACCACGATGACGTATGACGCGCCATTGACGATTACAGACAAGACGATCACAAAGACGAAACACCGACTCTAGAAGGAACAAAACTAACGAAACGACAAATGCCACTATCGCGCTCCCACTCCTATGTCATTCCTCTCCCAAATGTATTTTGAAAAAGTTTTAAAAAAATAAAAAAATAAAATATATAAAAAATTATTAAAAATATAAATAAAAAACTATATTAAAAATTAAATAATATGTACAAAAATAAAAAATAAATCAAGAAATGAAAATAAAAAAATAAAAAACTTCTATATTACCCCAACCCCTGTTAACCACTCCTTTCCAATCCTCTCTCGCACCTCTCCTTCCATCGTCCTAAAACCCTTAACAAAATAACTCACCCAACCTATAAGAAAATATCCCTTCTTTTTCACCCAGCTTCCCAATCTCCGTCTCTGTACGGGGGAGTGGAGGCGTAAGTGACCATTTAGAAGCAACCACAATACTCAGAGCCGACTGAAGAGTCCCCACAGGGGACACGCAGCTGAATGCAAAGACCTCAGGAAGCGAAGTGACGTGTTCAACTGATACTTCATTCCATTGCTTCCTTTTCCTTCATGATAATGTAAGTGCACTCGCCGATGCTGTGGAAGGCATGGCACAGAAAGCCACAACTTGAGCATTTACCACAATTTAACTCTACACAAACGCAACTGAAGAGTTATCGCTTTTAATCTTTAATAATAATTAATAACTAATAATTAATAATCTCTTGTACGTACAAATTTCTGAGTCAATCAAAAAGTCAGAAGACAAATTTCAATCGGTGTAATTTTTATACTATTTTAAATATCTTTCCACCCATGTACTAGGTTAAGTTTCTGTATGTAAATAAATACTTTTCATGAAAATCTCAATTCATTTATAAAGTGAAAACTTAACAAGACGCTAAATTTACTGTAGAATGAAAGAGAAAATTTTAAAGGACACGCGTGCAGATAAAAATCGAAACTATGAACGTGTTCATAAAGCAATATTCTTGTGACCTTATCCCAACATGAACATCAATTATCATACAGAAGTAATTTCGCAGCTTTCGAAGAGAAATCATGAACAAATAACGGTTTAATGCAGCAAATGACTCAAATGACTAGTAGGAAATATCAAATATTCCCATTGAACGGAAACGAGTAAAAGGACTGGACTCTATAGATCAACGATTCGAACAGCATAAAGAGGTATCGTAAATAAAACTATGGCCAAAGGCAAGAGTGATCGCATCATCTGGCTCAAATTGTAAAAGAAAGTTCTATCATCAGGAATATATACAGAAAAGGATTCAACTAAAGTGAGATTTAATCACACGATCGCAAAGATTTCCTGTAATTTTGAGTAAAAACTGCACGTGGTAGCTCTACGACAAATTCTTTCAAATTAAGAATGTTTTTAAAAAATTTCCTATCTTTGCGTGTCATTTTTTGGATTAAAATATATAATATTGACCTATGTACGATTGTAAGGGTGTCGGGAAACAGTGGACTCTATAGACTACCCTATACATTCCCAAGATACTCAGTTTTTTAACTTCTAAAGTTTCATGAATAGGAAGATGCATGGCATCCTATGAACTGTTCAAAACTTTAAGTTTGTGTGGTAACAAATACATAACAAAAATTACACAGTTCTCACAAACCAATTAAGTGTATTGAACAAAAATGCAGTACAAAGTAAGATTGAATACAGCATAGCCGTGTGCCTGAGCACGTGGCATAGGAGAAAACATGTGTTAAAAATCGTTGATTACAGGATCCAGTCGCGCATCACGCAGCAATCAAGGGCACCACTCACACATTAGATGTGCCACACAACACTGAACCATGATATCACAAATGAACCGTAGCCGCGAAAAGATTGTAAAAAAAGAGTTTTACAAAGAGCCATGTCACTCCGTTCACAGCTACATTGACACTGAGTTTGACGTAGCCGATACTCAATGATCTCTTGGCGGCACTGTTTCAAAATACAGCCACCAGGATCGCTATGATTGACTTACAAATAATAAAATGACTTTTACAGTTGTTACCAAGCTGCCAGGCGTATCAGAAATTCAACAAGATATTATTAGTTGCGTGAACAACAATAAATAAAAAAACACTACTGTCCACCCTATAGATTTTCGTTACGTTGTGTAGCATATAATACTCATAATATCAAACAAAAATGTATATATACATCATATAAAGAAACGTCAAAACGTTGAGTCAGAAATGGGAAAATATTACTCGGTGACTGTCTTGCTGGATTTTAGGTAGCTATATAGCATGTGACATTTACGCTAAAACGCATGTGACAGTCGGAACGTAAGAATATTAGTTAATTTAGTCAAAACGTACCTACGTGCCAAAGAAACACATAAACAATTATGAAAAGAAAAACCTCCCTATTTCTGTGCGTACACACGAAAAAATTAGAGCAGTTCAGGTGCAAGCGAAATGGCAAGCAGAACTGCGTGGTCTAGCAGCGCTGTGCAGATTCCAGTGCAAACAAGCACAATGACTACCTTCATACGATAAAAGGCAACCTAGAGATACGCTTCTATTACATACCCCAATGAGCAAAATTGGAAACACGCAATCAGATCTTACGACCCTCTCTTGAAAAAAGTCGAAAAATTCGCTATAAAATTCAAAATGGAGAAGAAATAAATTCAGTAAAATCATCAAGAAAGCAAAATGTCCCAAAAAATGAAATGTCCCTACTACTTATATGGTAATGGATCTAGTACATGGTAATGTGGGCATGTATGATAATGTATTTGTGAATTCTTCCACCTTAGTATTGGAAAAATATGCAATGGAACAACACAATATTGGAAAGGGAGAGAAGTCGAGACGCACCGCCAGCCTTAATTTAGCCATAATCTTAAAGATTTCAGGAGGTACACCAAACATGGCTTTAGAGAAATATTGTCACCTTTTACTCTGAAGGCAAAGAAAAAGTCAATGTTTACTTGACTTTCTTAAAAATATAGTAGTATATATAGTATAATTTTTAGTTGTCATATTTTTAAAATACACGTGCAGTAAATGCGAAATATATCGTTACCCCCTAAATCTTTTCCACAAAGTATTCAGTAAGAATGTTAAAAATGGCTTGTGAGATATTAATTGTGTATGTGTATGTGAATTGTGTATATATTGTGAGATACTATTGCTCAGAAGTTGCAGAGAGCTAAAAAGAAAAATTAAGACAGCTTTGAAAAGCCAATTAGCGAAAGTTTCTAAAACCGATTACTTTATTATCGAAGGGAGAGATTATCTAAAGCAGCCTCCGCTGAAGACTTCCTGTGGAGCTCCACCGCGCTCCACAGCGTGACACACCTCCCAGCGGCTCTCATGTGAACTCCGAGGAATATGGTAAAAACGCTCCGTATTCAAACAGGCAGTTCACAAGATTAATCTGAATTGTGTCCCCGGACTTCAGAATGAGGTGCTCTACTATTTCTCCACACACTTCCCTAATTGTTTACTTTAATTTATACAAGCACATATATTTACATGAGCATAGCAAATCAAGCATTGATCAAAGAACTTTCCAAAAGAAGTTTGTGTATTCAAAATCGACATTAACAAAAGAAACATTTCAATAATATTACAGTAAGAAATTAGATTTTATAATATAAGTTCATTGAGTATTAGGATAAGTGTTGATACCATTAACATTCCTTCATGTCATATTTTTAGCAGTTCCCGCCGATTTATTAATCAGAAATCTATGTTGTGGTAAACAACAAAGATGTTATTTTAGTTTCTGACGTCTGTATTATAGTAAAGTCTTGGTTTGTAAGGAAATACAGTTTACTTGTTTGTGAGTGTGCATGCGTGTTGTTTCCGAAATACAGAAATATTTCAAATATCAGTTTTAAATGTCAATAAAATATAATTTTGAATGTACATAATTGATAGTAACGTGGGAAAACTCTGTGAAGCAATGGCTAACTATTATTATGTGATCAATTTTGTCCATTTATTTGAAATTGAGAGATAGTAGGATAGTAATAAGATAGTATAGGATAATAGTATATTATCCTATATGATGTCTTATACGGAGCTTTAAGTGATGCAGGAAAATATGATTATTATCAACCTTAAAGTATTACTAAAAACGAAAATTGAAATCTACATGATAACCTTCTAAAGATACATTCACCACTAGTTCAAAAGAGGTGTTATTATAATCGTAAATATTCACCCATTTTATTTGCATTTTCTTCCTCCCTTTTGTGTTGATATTTAAATAATTAATGCTGAATTATTAATTATAAATTTGTTTATCAAAGAGTTCTGGAAAAAAAATTATCAATTAAAAAAACTAGTTCTCCAGGTTGGAAGTTCTTACTATAGGCTGACATTCAGATATTGAAAGAAGGGAACGAAATTACGTTAGATGGATTATCCTATTCCATACTGACAGATGTAATGGATGAAAAGATATCAAAGAATTTGAATCCTAACGATTTTGATTAGCGATTCTATTAGAACATGTTTAGACAAATCCGCTTCGTCACACAAAACATAATTGAGAATTGCTTTCATGTTTTAGATACGTTTCTTAACCATCCGATTTTCCTAGTCATATTATCAAGATAAGAACCCAATGGCTCACACTTGCTACTCGGCCAGTTTATGGGGTGTAATATACAAGATATAACTTTTCGTAAAACTACAAAATAAGCAATTGCCTAAAAATTGCAAACAATAATTATGTTTTTTATCAAGCGTAATCGTAGAGATCTCCAGAAAAATGTGCCTTTTTGGGTTAAATTACCATTCAACTTTTTCTCAACATCAGTTGGTAAGAACTGTGAGACTAAATTGGAGGCAAACCCAAGCGTTTCAAATTCGCCAAAGTAGTAAGCAGCCATAAGTCATATGTGAGCAGTAGAAAGCATCGAAATGGATTATGTGTAAATATATATCAAGAGAACCAGCTAATCGTAAGTGAGATAGTTTGAGTTATCGTCTTATGGAAATCTATAAGCAATAACAGATCATAAAGAAGCCACACTTAATCTATGGCTATTAATTATTAGAGTACCATACTAGATCAAGTGTGTCTAATGAATGCGTTAACACGGCTGCCGTTATTGCGATCATTACTTCTTATCCAAAATTGATGTACAGCTGTGTTTCATATCTGCCTATTTTAATCGTTCGTGGATTCGTATTAGTAAATCCTTTTTAAGCTGAGACTCTGAGTAGTGTATTTTCAGATCAGCCTCTTATAAAATAAAATAATCCTGTGTGAGAAATGTGAGATGTATCTCCGAGGAATGAACCAAGCGATAGCTTTTTAAATCAATCACTTTAATATCGAAGATAGTACACATCTAGAGCAGTTCCCACCGAAGACTTCCCGTGCCCCAATGTGTGACATACCTCCCAGTGCCTGTCTTATGAACTCCGAGGAATAAGGTACAAACGCACCATATTCAAACAGGTAGTTCACAAAATAGCTCTCAGTTGTATCCCCGGCCTTGAGTGTGGGGTGCTCTGCTATTTCTCCATAAACTTTCTAAATTGTTACCCTGAACTTATATGGACACATTTCGTTTTAGCTGTCTAAGCGGAATTAGTACGTGATAAGAAGAAAAGGTCGCATATCGATAAATAAAACAAGAAAACTAGTAACATGAAAGTGAATAACATAACCGATATATTTTTATATTTCATCAGTCATCAACAATTGCTGAAATATTTTATCCGTAAACAAGTTTCTTGGTACATGAATACCTTTTATGGCGTCAAATAAGTGATAGGAGTTTATGATTTACTTCGCACATTCAACAAGATAGTTGCAGATCACAGAAACGTTAACAATGAGAATGTTTTCTATATAATACAACAGTGACGTATAGGGTATTGGTCATTTATAAAAAACTATCGACCCAAAACATTGTAACTATGCTACTGAGTGGTAAGGAACTATCCCTCCGTACTACATCAGATTTAAGGCGAAAAATCTTCAAGTTGCGGATTATGACAAACATGAAGTAAAGTGGAAACATCACACCATACATTAAAATCGCTTATGAACATATTATATAAACTTATATATAATTAGTCATGCTTTTTCCTTGATTCATACCGACTTTGCTAATTTTTATTTTGTTGAATTGCATTTCAACATTTTTAAATAAAAAAAATATGACGCCATTCAGGTCCCAGAATAACAAGTAATCTGATAAAATTAACGGAAACGTAATCTACGAGGGCATGGTGAAGGAACACGCACATATACGAGCTACAAAAAACTATATATCATCTTATACCACGTTTATGGATTTCGCTTTTTGATTACTATTTAATATCCATTCAGTATATGTGGAATTTTCTCTCTCTATAATATCGAATTATTCCGTTATATTAGTGTTCTAGGAAAATTTTGAACGAATAATCACCAATAGGATACAAAATTCAAAATACCGTGATGACAGAAATTTAATGTTATATATAACTTACATCAATGTATCATCGAAACGAATGTAGTACAATGGTCAAAAGTCAAAATAAATAAACGATTGGTAACAATATAAACAAACACTGCGACATCAATCAGAATTAAAATCCCAAAAAGGGGAAAACATGTGAAAAATCCTTAAAATGATTCATGAGTATGGTAACAATACGTCCCACCATGAAGACAGTATAAGTAATAGCGCCTCTGTCTTGCAAATTTCTCATAAATATCTTTTTCAGGAAATTTCCAATTCACGACTTGTAATTATTAATATTATTCCCCATATAACGCCCTTGGTTCAAAAGTAACGATTTTGCCTCATAGATATAATAAAACAAAAAAGGAAAGCAGTGTCCCTTCGAAAATCTTGAAAGTCCAGCTGTGCCAAAATAATAGGCTTATAATAATATGAATGAATTACCCACTGAAACCACTCTTAGGCTACATAGAATCACATTGGAAGGAACTACGTGCTATAATTAGTTTCAGAATGCCTTGGGTACCAATGGACATGACACGTTTGAAGACTGTACATTTAGAATGGGGAAAGAAAGTCAAGTGAACGTATTTTGAACGCATGGAGAATGAACACACTATATTATATAAGTTACAAAAAAAAATTGTACATCGTCGAATACTGCGTTTCTTTATTTCACTTTTTGGTTACTACTTCCTTTCAATTTTTACGTGATATTTTCCTACCGATAATATCGAATTATTCACATAAAATTATATTCGTGAACGAAGAAGGCAACCTGTATTGCAGGCTGCTCAACATACGTCAATTCAGGTATTGGGATGTTGCGCCGAATTGGGAGCTGAGGTAATTATCACAGATAATGATGGATTTTAAACACTTCATTTTGCTTCCATAAATAATTCTCTTGATATTGCTTTATTTTACTTTACGACGGCGGTCTATACAATGTTAAAACATGAAGCATAAAAACCACTCCATTAGTCATTATCATTGGAAATTCTGCCCTGTCACGTTTATTACAGACAATAAGTGAAATGTTCAAAAAAGTAGATTGTAGTGACAGCATAAAAGAAGATTTAAAACAATTTGAAGGAAAATCAGATGAATTTGCTGTTGTTCTTGGTGTTTAAAATGAAGATAATAAGATGCTTGATGAGTTTTGACTTGATGTTGGTATTATTGCTGAATCACTTGAACTTACTAACCTGAATTGATGAGGTAACATTTGAAACGTTTGTTAAAAATGTAGCATAAATTACTAAATGAATATATAAAGACGTTTATGTCTAATAATAATGAAGACTTATCACCAATAATATTGTTACATGTGTGTATTATTTCACATTTTAAGACTTTTATCAAAAAATGTGTATTGTAAAAAGTTATTCTTTATGTTCAGTTTTATATTGTTTCTGTATATGTACACGTATTAATTTGTAAATTCTACTAATACTGGACTCACACAGACAACAGAGAGCGATAACACCATAAGATACAAAGCCGGACAGGACCCGCCCTCCCAAATGTCAATTTAAACAACTTTACGATATTTAGATCAACATCCAGAGATAACAAAAAACGGTTTTTTCACAAATTAAACCAACAAGAATCACAATAACAATATTAACTTCAACTTTATTGACCTAATTAAATCATTGAATACTACCAGCAATACAGACTACGAAAGACATACTAATTATCAGTAATGTACTGGAAGAAGTAATAAATAAAATTATTTGCGTCATCACAAGATTGACTGAACTCATTTAAGTACAACAGGGGACCACTACGCACGTAGCACTACGCACACTACGCACACTAACGCGTTGAAACGGACTTGGACGAAGAGATAAAAAATGTAATCTTATTCAATACCTGGAAGTCTCCCAAACTGACACTTTTAAAACACTGTCCAGCTACCAACTCGGCATATCTGACAACCATATGTAGAGAACCGACAGACAGACAAGTTTGCGGAACAGCCATAATTGTAACAAAAATGTAAAAATGTATGATTAAATGAACATAAATTTCATGAAAATCAAGGATTTGAAGATAATGAATAATACCTTCACCTACCCAGAAGAACAGAATATTTGGAAATACAGAACAATTTACAAATGTATAAAAATGGAAAAGCACCCAAAAAGAAAATGGAGGGAATATATAATTATATAAGTATCTTCCAAAAGATCTACGTCTGTGTAAATGAAGGGAAATGAAGCCTACTAAACATAGCCAACATAATATATGCACAAATACTTGCAAATACATTAAAAACATTGTAGATAGCATATTAGCAGAGGAATCTGGATTACGGAAGGGAACTAAGCACAGTCAATATACTTTCACTCAAGCAAGGGTTTTGACGTTAATAAGTTTGCAGTTGCAGTCACTCAAGCGAAAGGCAAAAAAGGAGGCAAGCAATGGAAAAATAGGAA
The DNA here is from genome assembly GCA_011170035.1 of Teleogryllus occipitalis. Taxonomy (NCBI): domain Eukaryota; kingdom Metazoa; phylum Arthropoda; class Insecta; order Orthoptera; family Gryllidae; genus Teleogryllus; species Teleogryllus occipitalis. The sequence continues at coordinate 116,129 of BLKR01001709.1, read as the reverse complement.
GACATGTATAGTGTTCATCTAATCAGCAAAACATTAGCCACTATTAATATAGCTAAATTATTTGAAGTAAAGTATAATTAAAAGGAACTTTGCTCATATTCTTAGAAAAAAAACATTGTTAGGCACATGCATAAAAACCATTGACATACATGAGTGGAAACAGACGTAGTTGTGAGAGCACAGATTTCTGCACTGAATACGCTGTTACTATTAAAACACAAGATCAAGTTGATATTAATTAGTTTTTAAAAAAAGCGACAGACATACTGACAAGAGAGTAAAAAGATCCAACGACAGTAATGAAATAATACAAATAAAAAGAGCATTGTCCAATTGCACAAAAAATCGTAATTGTTGTGCACATGCGCAGACGCCATACACATACATGGACTGAAAACATTGAAAAAATAAATATGTGAGAGCACATATTTATATTATGTGTATCGTGTTGAGATTAAGAATTTAAATACTAAAAATTGATTGATTAATTTGCAAGTGACAATTTGCAACATATTCAATAATATCTTGGTGAACAAAATCATATGGCAATAATTAAATAAAGTAAATATATATATTTCATTGCTAATATGCATAGAAAAATGAACCAATGCATCTATGCATAGACACTGTACAATCACTTAAGTGGAAAACATTAAAAAAAGACGGAGTTGTGAAAACCATATTTTTGCACTTAGTATCTTACAGATAACAAAATGATACATTTATATGACGAGATTCACTAGCCAATAAGCGACAGATTCTCAAGAAGACCTTCGCGGCTAATGGGTACAACGGACCCACGATCCAGAAAGCTATACGACTCACCCACCACCCGTCTGGTCACAGAGAAACCAACACCAACGAAACTGAAGACAAGGAAACACTCCCTTACATTCGGGGCATCACAGACCGGATCGGTAAACTATTGAGACGAATCAGAATGAAAACAATCTTTAAGGCCCACCATAAGCTCGGCCAAACCCTAGTGCGGGTCAAAGAAAGCTCCCACCACTTCAAACACCAGGAGTATACGCTATGCCATGTGGCTGTGGGCGCAATTACATCGGCGAGACTGGCAGAACTGTGGAGGAACGGCTACGCGAGTACATTCGCCACTTCAAACATATGAAAATTCAACGCTCCGCTGTCGCCCAGCACGCTTGGGAAACTGGTCTTCTTGTTTGAGGACACGAGAGTGCTAGCCAGAGAAGAGTGATGGAAGCCCAGAAGAATCAAGGAAGCTATGAAGATAGCCAAACACTTGCAAAACATCAATAGCGACGCGGGGTTGCGCCTCCACGACGATTGGCGTCCACTGCTACGGCCCCCACGTGGTCACCCGCCGGGCCGGACCGCTCCAAGCCGTCCAATCTCGGACCGCACCATGCCATCCCACCCCGCACCGGCCTATGCCGTCCGATAGCCGCCCGGTCCTTACCGCTCGATTTCGGATGCCCCTGCTTCAGTGACCGAACCAATGGAGAGGAGAAATGTTTCTGCTATGAGCGCATAATATAGAAGGAAAGGAAATGGGTCACATACGAGACCTTCAACACACAAAATTGGAAACAAAGAAATATAAATTCAATCAATAGAAGCCAAAGAAAAAATTCAACTATTTCAGAAATGAAACAAAAGACACAGTAAGAAAAGCACTTAGGATAACATACGGTAGGTTTATAAACGGAGCAATAGAGAGGCAAGTAATAACACTCAAACAAATAAAACATCGAAACATAAAAAATAGATAGGTTAATGTTAATGTAAAACCAATATCGCACTGGAGAAAACACTACAAAAATCGGCGGTACAACCCTGATAGAAAACATGCAAAATGATAAAAAATGAAGAAATATTTTTATATTCACAATGCATCATCTTTCCCACATGTGCAGGGAAAATTTTGAAGTACCAGTTGCATGATAAAGAACGAAGGCCTTATAATATTTAAGAACGGAGAAAGAAAAAATACATCAAACTTAAGCCGTATCTTCTGATGATTCTGAGTTTGAATTTTTTTTTAAGATATGATTTAAGTGAAATGTCTTTGTAAATGCCGTTTTCAGGCCTTGTCTTGTTAACTTGATTTGTGTCGTACGTTCATATATTTGATGCTGACACTGTTGTTTCCTGTGTGAAATTAAATTTCAACTTTTGATTGTTAATATCTATCTTTGTAGGATAATGACTTAAATATTTTAGTTTGTTTCCAAATATAAATAGATATTATTTTCATCAAGATTAAGTATATTATATATAGAAGTTAAAGTTAAATTAAATTTATATAACTCATTTTGTGTTTAAAGTTCTGTTATGTTCACGATATTACTCGTAAAATGTTAATGAAAATTGGGATTTTTACTCAAACTCTGCCTTTTGGAGAGCAGAATATTGAGCTTTTTTGTTTTTCTTTTAAAGATTGGGCAAATACGTTTTTGTTTCAACTACTTTTCAATACTTTGTGGTATTGTTCTTGTGTTGTGGATACATTAGTGTACTTCGTTTCTGTAATAAAAGAATTTACATGTCTTCAAATTCGGTTTCAATTTCAATGAAAATCTTGTTAATAGAGAAACGAAACGGAAGTTGTTTAACGTTTTGTTAAAATAAACACGCGAAAAAAGATACAATCGTGCGGGAGAGAATACGTACGAGAGCCCATTCGAGCGTTTTCAGGTCCCTAAAAAACGAATCTGGGAAGCGAAACTTTGACTTTTACTCAGCTCTGGTCCCTAGAGAAGAAATGTTAGCAGGAAAAAAAATCTCGCTGGGGACTCGCCGTTGCCAGGCTGCAAAGTGTTTTTTAAAATCAGGGAAGGAACAGGAAACGTTTAAACCTGTCAGTGGAGAGCGGTTAACTTCCGGTAAACCAAAAAGCGCGACGCCGCTCCTTCTAGGGCCGCTACAAATGAAAACAGCATGGAAGGGTGCCTTACTAAGTAGACATTTGGGGAATCCGAGGGGATGCCCCCTGCTTCAGTGACCAAACAAATAAGTGCCTTGGAGAGGATGCAATGATTTAATTGTGCAATTGATCCTGTGCAATTGATTCTGTCATGTGCACATTTTTATTGAAGCAAAAGAAACGGGTCACATACGAAAATCTTCAGCCCCAAAAATTGGGAACAATGAGATATAAAATAAAACAATAGAAGTAATAAATAATTACACAATTTCAGAAATGGAACAAAAGCAACACTAAGAAAAACACATAGGACAACTTAGGGTACGTTTTTAATCGGGACATTAAGAGACATTAAGAGTAATAACATTGAAACAAATGAAACATCGAAACAGAGAAAATAAATACTGTTAATGTTAATGTAATACTCATGGTGGAAATTAATGTAATACTCATGGTGTTATTTCCACCATGGTAACACTAATATCGCGCTGGGGAAAAACATTTTAGAAAACTGCGGTACAACCCTGTTAGAAAATCATGCAAAATGATAAAACAAGGAAGAATACTTTTAGAATTCCAAATGCATGATTTTCCCAACATGTGCAGGGAATATTTTGAAGTACTAGTTGCATGGAAAAGAACGAAGGTCTTTTAATATTTAAGAATGGAGAAAGAAGAAATACACCCAACTTAGAACGTATCTTCTGACGATTAGTTGACTGAATTTGAATGAAGTTTTTTGAAGATATGATTTAAGTGATGAAATTTCTTTTAAAATGCCCTTTTCAGGCCTTGTCCTGTTAATTTCATTTGTGTCATACGTTTATATATTTCTTGCTGACACTAAAGTTAACTCAGTTTAATTAAATTTGAACATTTAATTGTTAATTTCTTTTATTGTAGGATAATGACTTAAATAATTTAGTTTTTTGTAAATATTAATAGATAATATCTTAATCAGGATTAAGTAAATTATCAATGGGAGTTAAAGTTAAGTGAATTATACATTACTAATTTTGTGTTTAAAGTTCTGTTATGTTCACGATATATCTCGTAAAATGTTAATGAAAATTGGAATTTTTTCTGTAACTCTGCTGTTTGCAGAGCAGAATATTGAGCTTTTTTGTTTTTCTTTTAAAGATTGTGCAAATACGTTTTTGTTTCAACTACTCTTCAATACTTTGTTGGTATTGTTCTTGTGATGTGGATACATTTGTGTACTTCGTTTCTGTAATAAAAGGATTTACATGTTTTCAAATTCGATTTCCATTTCAATGAAATTCTTGTTAGTAGAGAAATTCAACGGAAGAGTTTTAACGTTTTGTTATGATGAACTCGCGTAAGAAGGTAAAATTAAGCGGGAGAGAATACGAGGGCTCTTTCGAACGCTTTCAGGTCGATCAATAAAACCAATCTGGGAAGCGGAACTTCGTCAGTTGGTCAGCTCTGGTCCCCAGAGAAGAAATGTTAGCATAACTTTAAACAAAGTCACACTGGAGACTGTCCGTCGCAAGGTAGTGAAGTGTAGGGAAGAATCTTTAGTACCAACGACAGCAGAAAATTCCTCTATCAGGAACAGAGATGTAATTTTCAGACTTATCGAAAAATCAGTGTAGCAAGCAATCGAAAAACCAACGTGAGAAGCCCGTTACTCAATTATAACTTCCTGGTTTCCTGGTTTTTCCAGTGCCCGCTTCCGATCTCACTCTGCGGAGGCACTCCTGCGAAGGCACAGAGGCTTCGACTGGACGCTCCGTCGGGACTGCAGTGGTGGCCTCGTGAAGCACGCCCTCGGGAAATGGGCGAAAACATGTCTGATATATATTTTTGTTCAAAAGAATCGCTATCAGCTCGATGGATTAGTCAGTGAGGTGACCGGGTAGCTTATAGATCAGGAATATCGAAGTGCAAGACAGTAGGAAGTTGGTCACTCCCATGCAATTCATTAGACACAGTCCACACTAAGGTGGTTGAGAGAGATAGACGGCAGAGTGAAATATCGATTGACGAGAAAATATTCGACGCTGCAGAGAAATGAACGTAATTTCCAGTATTCACAAGAATTGTTTCTCACTAATTGTTTTATGAATATTATCGCTGAAAATATTAAATATTCTGAATTATGCATCGATGATTTTTAAATTGAGATATAATTGCAAATGTTCCAAAATATATTCGACGGGCGCTTATAAATTCAACATATCACGCACGCTAATAAAATCAATCGAGGAATTTTCTAAAATACAGAGATTTCGCCGAAAATGGAAACCTTTTTCGGAGAGTTTTTTACTCTGTCACTTTGACATATAGGAAGAGAAAATTTTAAGAAATTATTTGGGGACGTTTTTGATAACAAACTTTTATGTGTGAAGGTCAAATGGGACAAAGAAGGAGAGATGATGATGGTAGTAATAATAATTATTATTATATTAATTTGTATTCATTATTTTAATAATAATATTTTCCAATTTTCCGAAACCTGTGGATCGAATTGAGCAGTGAAGATCAAAGGAACTCCATAGCAGGTTTGCTACAGCGCTTCGAAGTAATTCCATCGATATGAAGAGATCAGCTGAATGATTGAGAAACGCTGCTGAGGTTGTTGGCAAAACATAAGGATTTGTGCTGGCCATTCAAGATCAGGTAGTAATCACTAATAACTACAGGCGGTATATCATGAAAGAGAACATCAGTGACAAATGTCTCCTGAGTAAGCAGGCCACCGAATCTATTCAACACATCTCCAGTGGATGCTCTCAGTTGGCACAGATTATTTAAAATGTCATATTAATGTAGCCGAAATCATCCACCAAACTCTTGGCAAAAGATCGGACCTGATAAAGGAAAGCTTGCCTTATTACAAACATTTACCAGAGCAAGTTTTGTCTAATGAGAGAACAAAATTCTTAGGGGATATTACCATTATTACAGATAAAACAATAGAATCAATTATGTCTGATATTGTCGTGTTCGACCAAACTACCTGCAGGGCTATAATACTAATACTAATACTAATAATAATAATAATACATACATACATACATACATACATACATACATACTGCAGTCCCATTAGATCATAATCTTCTGTCAACAATTGTGAGAAAAGAAAAGAAAATACCAGCCACGCTGAATTGAACTGAAAAACTTATACAAACTAACAAAGGTAGATGTACCCGTAGTTATTTCAACTAATGGGCTTGTTACTGAAGATTGGAGGATTGGGAAAGAGAAACTCCATCAAAATGAGTGCAACTTCAGAACCATGCACAATGCCGTGATGCTGACCACTACCAATATAGTGTGTAAGATTCTCTCTCTTAGTCATTGAAACGAAATTTGAGTGCACTGAAGCAATAACTTCTCACCATACGTGTTGACGTTCTGTAATAATAATAATAATAATAATAACAACAACAACAACAAAAAGAAATGCCAAAATTGGAAATCAGCAGGATCTGTCAAAATTCAGAACTTTTGGTTGAAGCGTTTTGTCTCCCTTCACCACTTGATTTCAAATAGTTTTAATGAGATACTTCAGAAGCCTGATCAGTGTCCAAAATTCTGAACGCAAGGTATTACTTACTTACTACCCAAAAGTGTTCCTAAATCCGATCCCAAAAATTACAGGCCCGTAGCATGTTTCTCTGTTCTATATAAGTTATTAACATCAGTTTTTCACGAAAAGATATACATGAATTGTGATCAGAACAATATCATTGGCATGGAACAGAAAGGATGCATCAGAAGTACCTATGGATGCAAAGAACAGTTGACTGTGGACAGCGTAATCATAAAACCAGCTGAGGTAAATAGCCGAAACTTGAGCATCGGCTTAGAGAAAGGCGTTTGATTTGGTAGCCCATGAATGGCTGATACACTCTTTGAAAATATATAAAATGAAAATTAATACAAAGTTTGTAAACCTGCTCGCTACCTTAATGGAAAACTGTTGCACGGAGATTAATTGGGAGAAATTGTACATTTAAGATGCGAATATACTTTCACGCCACGGATAGTGAATTACTGAAGAATGTAGATGCTGTAGATGCAAACTATTCAGCTCTAAATCTCCAGAAGGCTGAAACCAACACTGAAATTGTTTCCCAGATAAGTAACATGCAGACAGATTGGAAGAACGAGACCCTTCATGGAAAATATCCTAATCTCTTAAATAACCCATCAGTTGATTAAGTCTCTTCTCTCCTGTGGTTGAAAATGGGATATTTATTTCCTGAAACTGATGAATTTTTAATAGCAATTCAAGATGGGGTAATAAAAACACGCAATTATGATAAACACATACTGAAGGGCAGTATAAAAGATGTCTGTAGATTGTGTAATCAACCAAATGAGACCAACGACCATGTAATTGCAGGATGCCCAGTTCTTGCCAACACTGCATATCTAGGGAGGCACAATCAAGTAGCTAAAATAATCCATAGACAATTGGCATCAAATTGTAGACTAATTGAGAACCTATTACCATTTTATAAATATTCACCTTCACCAGTTACAGAAAATAGTGAAATAGTACTCTACTGGGATAGGCCTATTGTCACTGATAAAACTGTGGAATGTAATGGCCCGGACATAGCAGTTATAAAATACAAAAGTGTGCAACAATTATAGATGTAGTCTCTCCACTGACAAACAATCTTAAGGAGACAGAATGCGGAGAAGAGAGAACCAGAATTTGGCAGTAGAAATTCAATATGTTTGGCAACTGAGTAAAGTTGAAATAGTGCCAATAATCATCTCAACCACAGGAGTGGTGACGGACCGATTTGCTTCTGGTCTTAAAAAATAGGATTATCAAAAGGAATCTGCATAACCATCCAAAAAGCTTTAATCCTACAAACTTTCCATATTGTGCAAAAATTCTTAAATTGAACGACGGAAAAAGATGAATTTCTCCTCCGTCTTTCCTCAGATCTGTCATTACAAGTTGCATTTGCCAGAGCCTAAGTCGTACGAATAGATGAATGGTTCTCAATGATTACTGAGAAAAGTACAAAAAATAATATAATAATAGAAATAATAATAATAACAATAAGAAGAAGAAGAAGAACAATATTAGTGGTAGTGGTAGTGGAAGTAACACATATTCCTCTTTCTCGCAGAAAGGAAAAACGGTTTGAGAACGCGGACTCGTCGTTGCGTTGCACCTCCCAAGGAGAGTTGCCCAGACGATACGTACGTCGGCCACCAACAAACATTCCACAGTGTAAGAGGACGTCTTCCATGGACAGATCTGTCTTACACCTGCCGCACGTGGAAGGCGGTTCACCTCGAAGGAGGAAACCAAGCGAAAATTGGCCATGACCGAAACGAAGACGTGTTAAAATTACTTCCTCGCGCCTTGAGCCACGGGATGACGAACGCAGGTTGTGCCACGGGATGACGAAAACAGATAAAAAGAATCTTTAAACACAGTGCACTTAATTTAAAAGTGGTATTGGGTCACAGTCTGCCACGCCCTGAATATGGGGAAAAAACGATTGTGCAGACAACTGAATTCCTGCAGGAGTAAAATAGTATTTTCAATGATGAGTTGAATCTTCTAAAGGCGCAAGTGAGACGAGACCTAACAAATAACGTAGCCCTGGAACAGCAAAGTAATGAAAATAAAATTACCAAGAGATCGCACGAACGTTCAAGGTATTCAGTTACCCATGTCGCAACACAGTACGAAAGATATTTGTTGGGCAACAAAACTATAATATCAAGGAATATAAGATTTACAACGAAAAATACACAAACACTTTTGCGATGCCAATGTCTATGTGATTGTTGGGAAAATGGATGAATTTATTGAATTAAATATTATAGAAAATTTTCTCGATGAGTAAGCGGATCGATTTACTGCGCTGAATTGGCTGCGTGTCAACAGTTGGGTTACAAAATACGAATAGGAAACACTCTAACAAGAATCCCTACGATAAACATACGTCTCATTCAAAGTTAAAGAAAATCAGATTGCTCAAGATAGTAGAGATACCTGGCATTCTGCAGAGTAGCATTTCAGAGACATGAAGTGAATTCCTAAGAATATTCGCTCAATCTCCAGAAGACTGAAGTTAAGAACAATATAGGAGGATTCCAACATGTTCCAAAATGTTGGTGAAAGGATCTATATTTTTCATTTTTACTTCCCGAACATGAATTCTACATTAGTTTAATACAAGACTTATAGAACATCTGACGACAGGATTATAAACTACGAAAACCCACTTCTGAAATTTATCAGTAATATGCACTCAGGCAAGAAGTGGTTAAAGGGACCACAGGTCAAAGTTCCATCATCTTCCTCTCACATGAAAGCGAAACTATCTCCACGAGGAGTGTGGTGCAGCGTTCACTACGCCTAACTTTCTCACAATAAGCAAATGTTCTCAGTGGAAGAGCGACTATATCGCTGAGATACAGAATGTCACTGGAAGAAGTCTGATATGTGAATAGTTATCGAAAATTTTGGACTATTTCTCACCCCTGTATTCATTCTACGAAAATCCATTTGGGGTAAAAAGAAAGAAAATATCGATTTCTTATATCAACTCTTTCAAAAATTGTGAACAATAAGCTATTCAAGAACCTCTCCATGTGCTTAATTGAAAAAAAAAGTTATGTAAGTGATTTGTTGAAAAGGATATTTTAAAAAGAAAACTAGTGTTTTCTGGTTTACGTTCATTAAGTTTCAAAAATCCTAGATAATTAACGAATGTAAAACGTCTCTATCAGTGGGATTTTTAGCTGTGAATCACTGAAGAGTCAACAGACGAAATTGCAGTTCACATCTGACATCCTAGTAGCACTCACATTTTAAGAGGAGAGTAAAGAAAAGAAAAGAAAACTATGTGAAAAATTCTTTTATTAACTAGTAGCAGCCAAATAAGGGACATTTATTTCAGGATTGGGCATTAGTTGGTGTCTTTTGCAAAGAATACTAAATTGTATTGTATTACTCTAAAATCAAGGGCACTTTAAATTCCAATAAAATCATGGTATTGTAATTAAATATTGTGAATCCATGTACTTTACAATAAGGTTCTGCTTCTTGCATTGAATATGTATTTGTTGTTAAAATGTATAGGCCCTTTGATTCAAGGAAATAATATTCAAAGCCTTCAATGTCAGGAAAATGTTTTCTTGGTGACAATATTTACAACACCAACTATATTTTGATGTTATTTACCGTTGATACACACTCGTAAAACTGCAAAGGGAGAATTGCTTCTTTTAACAGGGCAATACATATTATTTGCATCAATGGGATCCTTTCTGAAGTATTGATAACCTTAATCAGATCATGGCAAGACATAGAAAACCATCCATTGTTTAAAGAGCTTCCATCACATCTATATTGAGAGCAAAGTTTTCTCAGTTTTTTCACAGCGTTAATAGGTAGTTAGATGAAAAACAAAACATTAATAAAAACGTGTTTAAAAATTTGACTCAAAGCTATACAAAAAACTCAGTAGAAGGCAAAGAAAAATACAATAAATTAAGGAATGAAACAGCAGAGTAATAAGAACAGCACATAGGATATCATCAATTCAGCATCCATAAGCAGAGTGAATCATAATGTCCATTAGGTACAAGAAATAGCTTTCAAAAAATCTAAACATTCAAATAAAGAAAAAAATTGTGTTAATCTTAAAGGAGAAAGAAAAAATACATCCAACTAAAAAGGTGTCTGTATTCTGAAATAAGGTTAGAAATTTGAAGGTAAAATAGTTGAATCAAGGCTTTGCAATATTTCGGATACACATTTAACAGAAGAAGATGCATGTTTCAACAAGGAAAGATCATGCTCCGATGATTCCATTGCTTTGAAATAAATAAATAAAGTGAGAATTCAATTTTTGAAAAACGCAAAATTTTTGTAGGTTTTGAGAATGTATTCGATAATATCCAAGGAGATACGCTATGTTATATAAAGGAAAAAATATTTGACTTAGGTTTCAAAAATTTGTATAATAACACCAGAATTGAAATTGATAGTAAATTATTGATATCTGAAATACAAACTAAGGGCTGAAACCAATAAAAAAGTATGTTACCAACTATAATGAACATCTATATAGACGATATCGCATTATTAGAGAACAGGAAGGCGAACCGAAGACAACGAGGAAATAAAATGGGATCGAAGGGATCATTAAGAGCTTACGAGTTCTGATGATCAAGTTATCAATCAGCGAAGACTAATTGCAAATGCCGCTACAAAAGCACAAGAAACTAAATCCAGTCCGGGGATCTTCTTAAAATGTGTATATAAAAGAAGTTCTGGACTGTTCAATAATCGGAACGTTACTCAAACTAGTTAACTGCTTATTCCATTATATTTCAAGTGAAGAATACCATTCATTAAAATTAAAACTTTTATTGTCATATTCAATGCCGCATTCGCCAACCCGCATTCCCTGGCAAACGTATGATTGTGCAGGGAATTCATATACTTTATATCTGTACCCGCATTCATTTCAACTTGTTATAGACATTGCATAACAAGAAAATTGATCTTGCTTGTTAAATATTCATTTCAGTTTGTACCTTTTAATTTATGGCTCGAAACGACGACGAAATTCCACATTCCATTAGCAAACATTGGGTAGCGTCCGTTAGATTGCGGTTCTTGCACTGCAAGATATCGTTCTTCTGAGGTGAGTATTGGGTAGTTCGGTGCCTTTCAATGCCTGCATCCCGAAGGACATTGTCTATCCCTGGCGCTGTTGGTGGACACGGTTCTCATGGGTCCACTGCAATCAGTATGTATCCCTTCCAGGACCTTCTTTAGACAACCTTCTCTCTTCAGGAATTGTGCGCTAGACAATTCGGTTTAGATTTTTTCGGAATTCGGCTAGCGACGCCGACTTTTTACAGAACACGCATAGAAAATTTACGACCTATATTTCGTAGCATCTGAGCCACGTCTATTGAGATGACGTGGCCTAACTATGAGTGTAATTTTGTTCCCAGATAGAGAAAGCGTTTTCCCCGGCCTCGTGTACGTAAAACGAATTACATATCTTGTAGGATGTGATGGTGACTTTACCACCGGTCACCCTTACCACTCCCCGTCCTTCGAGATGATAACTACATGGTCGTTGCGAACGATCATCGTGGTGGAGATGAAGTTATTTCATAGTTCTGGAATATGCAGCATTTCCTTATGCCTTCACTTGGTGAACAGTGTTGCCTGCTGATTTAAAGTCGCTATTCGTTTATTCCCGCCGCGAAAATGTATTTTCCTCCGAGCACAACTGCAAAGTGCAGCAACTGTCAATGCATCCAACTTAATTTTATCGAGAGAATTCGCCAATTTCTTCTGGGTATTGCGCGTACTGACCAGAGGGCGGAAAGAGTGTTTTGGAAATTGCAATTAACTTATAATAAACATTAGTAAGAAAATGAGATTAAAACTTCGATGTAATTTTTTTGTTTACGAGTTGATTGATGATAACATTTAAATCAAAGGGACACACAGGCATTTATAAACACTCGATAATGTTTCAAGCTTGATAACTTTTTAACAGTAACGTACAAACAGTACTACAAAATTTAGGCTGTGTTAGTTTACTTTGACAAAATTGAAATATAAAATTTGATGTATTAATAAACATTTAATAGAATGGTGATAGAAACATCAAGTAATAAAAAATTATCAGAAGAAGTTCTCCACAATGACATTGCTGAAGGCACAGTGAATGTCGCGAATACGAGACATGTAGGCCATACTGTTGCGTTATCGTGTAATATTTATTAACAGATCGAGGTTAAGAAACGCCTAATGTTTAAGCAAAACAGTTAATGGAATAAAAAATAATACAACGCCAGCCTGAGAAATACTATTTCTAGAAAAACTTTCAGAAAAGAAGTAACCACAACTTCTTCAATCACTGGTACACACGACTACACTAAATCAAACTTTTATCTATAATGCAGTTCAACCTCAATTAAAGGCGCAAATAGTGTTTCCCATGGCAACAGCAAAGAACTTTGACAAGCTAATCCGCACGTGAAAAGTTATATTAAGCCCAAATTGTACAACTGGGAACAAATCTGAACTTCTAAGAAATCTAACTAGTTGTGAAGATACATTACAAACAACAGACAAATTAATGCAACATAAGCCTCCCCGTTATTCCAGTTGAAACTATAACTGAAATTAAGAACGTAATCCAAGATATTCTGAAAAAGAAGACTACACCAAAAAATTATTTAATAACTTCTGTGAAATCATGACCACACCGCTGCATTCCGTAATATTGTCAAATACTTGAAAAGCTAAATACTATGTTAATTCCTATTAGATTAAAGAACATGCATTCACTGTTGTTTTAAAAAACTATTCATCCTTACACATACGTAAGCACGCTACGTATAGAAATAAAAAGTTTATACCATAAATTTCGTCAAACTGATGATGCAAAACATCGAGATAAGAAAAAAGTATTATCCACTTTTTTACTTTCCTGTTACGGAGTAAAGAAAAAGTTATGTAATGCTGCACGAAAAAACGGCGAATTTTTGGGAGAAAAACTCTTATTGCCGGGCCCTGATAACAAAAATGGTGATAAACTGAGTTGCTAAATTTAGAAAACAGATCGTCAAACAAGTGGTTTATGCAGAATCGTTATTTTGTGGGTCCTTGATGGCGAAAAAACGATTGATGGCAAAAGGCCTGTCCGTCTGTGAAGAACTAGGGGCTAGACCGTTCGGGTGATTTTCTCCAAAATTGATATTACACAATCGATTTGGGATATATCGTTTTATTTTGAAACCGATATTTTAATTTTGGGGGGTACTACTTACATAAATCCTCTGGGACATTTTCCAAATTTTAAAAACAGTCTTCATCGTGTTTTATTATATTTTGTTGTTGGATACTGTAAAGAAAGTTTAAGAGAATGGTGCAGGTCTCATGTTCGTTGAATACTCTGATTTGTCGAAAATTGTTAAAGTTTTCGGCGTCTTCCAACACCATATTTTCGGCGTCTTCCAACAACAAGAATTATGAAGAGAAGGTATTCTTTTTAATAAAATCCGTTCCTTAAGGATAGATTTTGAAATACGGTCTGGTACAATTTTTCGAAAATTTTAATACATTTCGCGTAATTTTGCGTGAAAAAACGGGCGAGAGAGTACGTGTTCTTTTAGCACCACTAGAGTATAATCTACTTTTACTCTACTTTATTATGACATTGACTTTAATGACCCTATTAACATATTCACTTTGATGCATAATGACATCAAGATGTTAATAAAGTAGAGTCATTCTCGGAATAAAACAATGTCTTATGTGTAAATAAGGATCCCACCCATTCGTATAATAATTGGTCAAGAATGTTATCGTGAAATATTTATTAATGAATCACAGTTAAGAAACGACTAATGTTTAAGCAAAACAGTTAATGGTATAAAAACATAATACAACGCCAGCCTGAGAAATACTATTACTAGAAAAACTTTCAGAAAAGAAGTAACCACAACTTCTTCAATCACTGGTACAATCGACTACACTAAATCAAACTTTTATCTATAATGCAATTCAATCTCAATTAAAGGCGCAAATATTGTTTTCCATGGCAACAAAAAAGAACTTTGACAAGCTAATCTGCACGTCGAAAGCGAGATTAAGGTCAAATTGCACAACTGGGAACAAATCTGAACTTCTAAGAAACCTAACTAGTTGTGAAGATACCTCACAAACAACAGACAATATAATGCAACATAAGCCTCCCCGTTATTCCAGTTGAAACTATAACTGAAATTAAGAACGAAATCCAAGATGTTCTGAAAAAGAAGACTACACCAAAAAATTATTTAATAATTTCGGTGAAATCATGACAACACCGCTGCATTCCGTAATATTGTCAAATACTTGAAAAGCTAAATACTATGTTAATTCCTATTAGATTAAAGAACATGCATTCACTGTTGTTTTAAAAAACTATTTATCCTTACACATATGTAATATATTCACTTTCATGCATAATGACATCAAGATGAATATGTTAATAAAGTAGTCATTCTAGGAAGAAAACAATGTCTTATGTGTAAATAAGGATCCTACCCATTGGTATAATAATTTGGTCAAGAATGCTAAAACAGCCAACAATTTAATAAACAGGTACAGACGTATATCTTTCATAGTTGTGAATCCTCAGTGCCCTAGGTTATTTGGGTTAATCAAGTTACACAAAGAATATCATCCAATTAGGCCAGTGGTCAGTTTCAGCAACTCTAGCATTTCTCTGTTAAGTAAATTTGTCATCCCAATATTCAAGATTATAATTAGCTTTAACCCAAAATACATATTATCTAAATCTTATAAGCTAATTGAAAATATCAAAGACATCCATGTGCCTTTCAATGTAAAACTTGTATCATTTGTCACCAACATGTCCTCAGTAATTCCCCTCTGTGAACTTAAAGACATTTATACAAGATATACTTTGATTTCTAAAACCCAATATGAAGAAAAATTAGATTTAACAAACATTCTGGATATATGAATCAATTAACTTCTTTAAATTCAACAACAAATTCTACAAACAAACCCAAGGACTTGCAATGGGCTCAAACATTTCCCCTCTGCAGAAATGTTTATAGATAATTTGGAAACTTTACTGTTAATTACCCTCAATCCCTTACTAAAGAACATAATTTATTACTACAGATATCCAGATGACATTATTTGCCTATGGTACGGTACCCTCAGACAACTTGATTAGTTTTTAGCTTTTTAAACTCGTTACATTCAAAAATTAAATCTTAAATGGGACTTTAACAAAATCATACACTAAACTCTCTGGATTTAACAATTTTCATTTCCAACAAAATTCACAAGTTAAATCATTCCAATTAGTTCTAATCCCATTCATCAGCATCAGTTTCCCCTCTTCAGTCCATCCTCTTTTCAAAGTTTCAATGGAAAAATCAGTTTACACAGATGAAATTAACATAATTAAATCCATAGCTGTTCAGAAAATCTGTAATTCCCAGATCATAGATAAAATTATCAAACAAATGAAAATAAATTATTAATTGAAAAAGTGTTCCCCCAAAATTTACTTGAATATGACAAAAAATATATGTTAGAATTCCATATGTAGGTTCTGTTCTATTCAAAGATCGGTCATTGCCTCAAAAAACAAAATATTCAGGTATCATACAAGACCACTTACAAATAAAAGAATGTATTCCCCAGCTATAAAGATATTGTTCCAAAAGAAGAAAAAAGTGGAGTATATAAGCTAAATTGTATAGACGGCAAATTAGCCTCTAATGGACAAATGGGTAAGAACTTTCCTTCCAGATTCAAGGAACAAACTCCTGCATGGAGATTACTGCAAGTGCACTCTACTTTTGCTTCTCAACTCCTTGATAACAAACACACATTTGATGACAATATAAATTTTAAAATTTTGCAATTGAAAAATGAAGGCCCTAAATTAAATATCATAGAAAATTTTGAAATTTTGAAAACTCATAAAAATTCTTTAAATCTACAGTCCCAAAGACCAAACTAAATTAAAATAAAGCCCCCTGTTAAATATTCTAATAGGCTGCTCTCCCCCTTCCCCAGAGAACAATGCACAAAATGGCATGTGTAACATGTGTGCTGCTGTAACTGACAAATAGATTGTTAATAAATTTGTCTGTACAAGATTACATCTTTTTCTCCCATTACATTACAATAACAGAGTTCCACAATAATTCTGTGGAAACCACCAAGTGTATTTAAAAATGAAAGAGAGTTCTAGTTACAAAAAAGAGAATAACAAAATCTGAAATTACATTTTCTTTTATAGTAGTACTCCAATAGTATCCCCCGCAATTGCATGATATTTTACTAACTTGATAGAACAAACAATTGATGAGTAGCAATCATTGCAGCACAATAAGATGCATTTTATTGGCGAAAACTGTTAAAAATACTTAGTGTTGGTGTTTTGCTTCATCTTTAACATTTATATTGTTATCTTATCTAAATGTATGTCCTGGTGTTTTGCTCTTTGCTCAAATACATGGTTCAGATGGTTTGCATATGTTACAAGCCTTAAACACAGTGCCAAGAAAAGTTAGATATCAAAACACAACTTAACTTTCCTACTTCATTTAAAATATTTTATGCAATTTTAAAGAGGCTTTTATAACAAGCCTGCTGCAATTTATGAAATAATTACTAAAATATGTCCCACAACACTTACATACTTTTTTTGATTCAAGTTTTTTAAGCTTATGAAAAATTACCTTGAATAAACTTTTACAAACAACTATTGCATGAATGTGAACTAGAATTTTCTACCAAAGAAAGAACACTAATTGTTAGAATTAGAAATATCAAACGTTGTACTATGTAAATTGTGTGAAGTATTATCAAGACCTAATGTGCTGTTTGATATTAAGTTTACCTTTTGTTTCCACTGGATAGATACTGTAACAATTAACCAGTGGTACACTAAGTAACAAATGATGGCCTTAATCTAATATCAGTTGATTTCATGTATACATTTCAATAATTTACAAATACAACAGGCAAAGCAACACACAATAGTGTTGTTGCATTATTGTTAAGGAACTATTTTTTTCTTAAAAATGTTGGACACAACATTGCCAGTTTAACAAACAAAAAAAGGAGTAAATCTTTTTTAACTTAAATAAACATTGCTGAAATTTAAAAGGAAAGACATGTAGTACATACATCTTTAAAATGATGCAACAATAACTTACACAAGACCAGTTCACAACACTGTGACCTTTATTTGATTCTTTGATGTTAAAATAATTAAAGGCTTAACACTTTCGAAACTAAGGAGGTATCTGATTCGTCATCTTCATTATACTGCTATGTTTTACGGACATATGTCATAAGTTCTTCTTCATTTACTGTCATTGACAGGCTATAAACGTCTATTGGAGATCCATAGGCACCTAGAATCTGCTTCTTATTACCATTTAGATGGTCGTAGGACAAACGTCAATGTGTGCTTCTATTTCTTGCAAGAATTTACAATTTTTCCAGGAACCAGATAGATATTCATACTTGCGGGCATTGTCAATTTAATTCAGAATGTCTTTCTTTCTAAATAGTTTGTGCTGTTAGCGACATGGTGCTATTCGCGATGTTTAAAAGACCTACAGATGTCAAATTTGCAGTGACTCAATATTAGAAATACAAGCTTTTTTAAATAATGAGTCTGCAATGAATTCTTCTGATGAGGGAACGATTTTAATTCTGGACTGCTGGCTAGTTTGAACGATGAAGATTATATCAAGAACGGTAATAATGATGCATATGATTCTATTAGTGAATCTTCTCAAATTCAAGTTTTCATTTCCTTTACAATGCGGTGGAATTGATAAAAAAATCTGAACTACCAGTGTTTGAGGAAACTAGTAAAATAAATTTTTTTTGTAAATGATTCAACCAAAGTAGACTATTTTTCAACATTTTTTTACTGCAGTATATTTCGAAAAATTAAGGCAAAAATAAATAGATTTGCAAATGGACCTATTTCTAAACTTCAAAAAATTAAAATTATACTGCATCAGTATTGTTGTCATATAAAGTTCACTACAATTTCTCCCATATAATACTACAATTTCTACAGTTACATTTCTATTTCTACAGTTTCACTACAATTTCTCCAATATAAAAATGTTACTTTCCGCAAAAATGTAAAATTAATTATATCCGTCTTTCAAATGCCACTCTCATCACTACCTTGTAATCAAATGATCATTAAGTACTCAAAGTCTCAAAGAATTATGAGAATACCACAAAAATTTATCAATTTCAAACTGATGTATACAATACTTTCTGCTCTATAACATTTTGAAAAAAAAAAGCTCTATTGCCTGGGGCACAGAAACAAATCATATAGCATATTTCTCAGGATTGAATGAGTTAATAATATGATACATTTGGAATCATAATTTCAGCAAAAATACAGAATATCATTGGTTATAGTAAATGTAAGTCATGAGAAACATTTTTAAGCTTAATAATCAAAATTAATGTAAATCATCAAAATCCAGACCAATAAATTGTCCTAGAAGGATGGGGGAAAAATATAATGCGATTTTAAAAAATGCATTAAACAACAATTTTTTTAACACATCCTGTTCCACTTTTTATACTTGTCTTTCAAGAGTGATTTATTGTGGTAAATATTGTTACATATAGTTGAAGAAACATTAAAGAAATAGTTTTTCTTTATGTAACAATATACGCTATAAAAAATTGCTCTTAAATGTAAAAAATAAAAAGTGGAACTGGTTGTGTAAATAACAATTGATAGACATTCATTGAAGAAGAAAAAAAGAAATGATACAAATTTTTTTAGCAAAATCACATCAAAAAACTAATTAATAAGCAAATACAATTATTTTCTGAAAACATATGTGAAATCCTTTAAAGTTGCAAGCCAGAGAAATATATCTCAGAAACACCCTTGACAGGAAACTCACCACCATTGATTCTCTTTTCATCATACTTAATTATAAGCATGCTAGTGAATGACTTACAGTAAATAATATAAATTAATCCTGAAAACAAAAATTATTGCAGTATAAGCAGTACTGCTTTATTTACCAAGATAATTAAAACAGAATTAATTTGAAATTCAATGTCTCTCACCAAAGTACCCACTTCATAAAGTGAATGATGCTCTTGGGTGACAAATTTTCAAATTCCTCCAACAAAATTAGTATGGTGAACAACTTTCAATTGATAAGGGGAAATAAATGAAATTCTATGAATTAATAAATATTCTTAATACATTTTAAAACCATTGCTTGATGTATTAAATTAATTTTCAATAGCCATCAAATAATCATGGAATTTAATGATGTATCATTTTAGCTCATTCCTCAATACAACTGGGTGAACTTAATATAACTTTTTGCTTCCTGAAATTAAATGAAAGAATAGTGTAATATGATTAAAAATTTGTACTTATCTTTCATGCAGAACCACAGTTTTCAAGGTCTGGGGTGAGTTGTAGATGTCTTTTCAACTGGCATTTGTATCGACGTTAGTAATTATTTTCTCTGCCATGATATATGTTGAGTAACCTCAGGAAGACTGCAAGATCACATCAGTATTGCAGTGAAACCCTAAATAACAAACAAATTAAAGCTTTATTTTCAACATTCTTGAAATGACAATTTCTCTTGAAATGAGGAAAATACATTTTTATATCAAGTTAAAACCTATTAATTCAATGATGTGAATTTCACTTTAATTGTGATATGTTGCTGAAAAAATGTCAGCTTATTTATTTTCTTTCAGAAGCTCTTTTATAACCTAAGACTACTTCTAACAAAAACTAAACCTGATACAGCACACGAGAGAAAACTATCTGACTTAGGGAGAATGTGGTGGGTAAACATTGAAATTTTTTATATTTTGGCAACTCTAAGTATCTTAATTTAATTGTTTGAAAATCATATTAATCAAGTGTAAAATATGCGCATTGGTGATTTACTGCCTACAAAATATAGAGAATAAGAATTGAACATATATAACAGTTATTCAGATTCACGTTACTACATTATTTGATGCCTATATCTTCTTTACTTTTATAATATAAAGAACTTTCCTAATAACAAATTTTGTAATGAAATTTCAAATCTATAATCAAATCTAGAAAAAAATTAATAAAATAACTCATAAACATGTATTTCACAAATCAAATTGTAACATGTATACATAACATGTGTACATAACATGTGTACAAAAAATCAGAATGTACAAATAATAATAAAAAAGAAGAAAAGAGTTCAAAATAACTCAAGATTTGGAGAAAAATCTTAATGCACCTAAATTGATAAAAATAATGCATTATTACTTAAAGAATTGAACATGTGTGATATGATTTAACATTATAAAGTGGGGATACAACAATTCAAATATATGAAAAATTGTAATGTGGTCACTAACAACCAAATAGGTTAATCTGTCATTAAATAAAATTTTAAACAAGTATACAAAAATGTTCAACTGCAAAAGTGAGTATGATGTATATGAAGTCTCAGCCTTTTTTCATATAAATTAGTATAGAGTACCAGTTTCCAGATTCTCTTGCTGAAATCATCTGCATTAGATTCTTTTCAAGTTCGTTTCGAATTTGTTCCGCCTCCCACGTTTTTCTTGTTACGTGCGTCATGTCCGTATTATCGTTCACGACTCACGAGACAAAATTATCACGCTATTTTCACATTCTATTGTAAATATCGTCATGGAAATATGTCGTTTCAGTTACAGAAAATATATTAATAATTCTCATCTTCTGGCCTAAAAACTCACATGATATTTAGAGTAGTTAATTAATGTATTAAACTATAGTTTAGTTATATTATACAGATATTATTGTTATAGTTATATTATTAAGTTATCGTTATAATTATTCGTGAATGAAGTTTATAATTACGATGCATTAAAATTATTGATAATACTCACTTATTACTTTAGGCCCACCTTCCTTGTAATAAAACAGCGAATCTGAGAATATGATATACCAGAAGTCGTGAATTAGCATAACGTAGTTCTCATATTCATCACACAATTGTTGAACAAACAATAGTCTGCAGTCCAGCTGCTAGTCAGGCTCGAGGTTCATCTGATACGGACTTTTCTTCTAGATTGTTCTAGATTGTCGTTGATTTCCAACCATGCGCCACCTCATTGGTCGGTTGTCCCGAAAATTCGAAATTACATTTTAAGATATGGTAATAGAATTGTAAGAATATATATAATGGATAATATTAAACAAACGCATAATATTAAATAAAATATATAAAAGTTAAATAACTTACGACAGTATATTGGTTGCGTAACGTTTGTGAACTGAACTTCCCATTGTTGCAATATCTGTCATCCAACCTCCGGTTGTGCACTTACACTTTTCGAAATACAATTGAATTTTTAAAATAAACTGTGAATTATCATTATAGTCACTGAACATTATTAAGTAAATGAAAATACATGATAGCGATGTATTCAATACATTTTGTTAACGGTTCAAGATCAAAACACTGATTGTCGAATGCTCTTAAAAGGAAGCGTGGATTATCTACACATTTCTAAAAGTAGGTATCTTATTTGAAAAATAAATTTCTTAGGATCAAGAATATAATTAGAAATACAAAAACTTTCAGCTTGTGGTTTGGAACTGATCTCAAATGTGTATTATTTCAAGCATTTTGTGACTGATTTACAATGAAGCAGTTTTTTTTATATTTAAGGGTGCAACTTAAGATACTGAAGTCAAAAAATAGCTGGAATTTGCGCACAAACAACGTTTTACAAAATACAATTTCCCTCTGTTTCTTTTGCATACATCCTAGAAACCAAACAAACTTCGCTAAACAATTACTGTACAAAAAATTAATATACTTAAAATTTTCTTTAATTTAGTTTTTTTTTTTTGTTATGCGAACCACCTAGAAGCGACTTGTGGTTCACGTTCCCTTGAAATATCGTTATTTATACAGTAATGCAGAAAAAAAGGTGGTGGTCAACTATGGAGAAACCAGTACATGCAATTTCTATCGCAGGCGAAGATCTTTTCATTCCTGTTCTGAGAATGACTGCTTGCTTGTCCGACAATGCTTCGTTCTCGGCCCACATCTTGTAAACTCTCTCTTTTTCCTTTGTCGCTACGGAGTAGAGAGAAAATTATACAATGCGTGAAAAAACGGGGAATTTTCGGCAGAAAAACTCATATTACAGGGCCCTGGTAACGAAAAAGTCGATGAATCCAGTTGCTAAATATATTTTTAAAATCCTCTATCAAGTAGTGTAGCCAGAAACCATGTTTTATGGGTCTTTGATAACGAAAAATTGATTGGATGGTGTGCTCTCAACAATCATCAAGAGAATGGGTTGTGCCCAGCAGTTGCGGCTGCGGAAGAGACGTTCAATGGGCACTGCCCTCCCAAATAGTACACATCCATATTTTCTTTTCTTTTATACATTATTTTATGTTAATGTAGTTGTTCGCCACGTTTTCTCCGATTTCAGAATTCAAAAAGCATGGTATTTCATGTACCGTGTTTTCCTTCATGGGGCAGGGATTTTCAAGAACTGGGTCCTACTACAGTGTAGCCAAATCTAGTGTTTCCATAGGCTCAATGCTTTGGAGTAGTAAAAATTGCAACATCGCAGTTGCTAATGGCGACTGTCTGGGGGAAGATGCCGGTATTACACTGTAAAAGATCTTTGTCAAAGATCATTTATAAAAGGAATATGAGAGTGTAATAGCCAATATTTTATTAAAGATTTCTTTAATAAAATCTCTTGGATAAAATGTAGTCTGAAGCGTCCAAGTTTTATCACACATTTCATCAGCATCAATGATAGATTAGTTATTATAAAACATAAAGTAGCACAAACAACTATTTGTGCGTCATTCATCGTAAATCGCGAGCAATACTAGTACATAAAATATTGGTCAAAATGTAATACGTTCGTCAAATTTCTTTGTCAAAGTTTTCTCGTCAAAGTTCAAAGAACTTACACAAAGTTCATCAAAGATATATGTCAAATATTTTTTACCGTGTAATGCCAACCAGATTTCGAGCTCGGTGCCATGGATACTTGCAGGATGTTCAGAGCTACCTACTGACGAGTTTTTGAACTCTGTCTCCAAATACATTTCTTCCGAATCGCGTATAGGGCGCAGTGGTGTAATAAACCTACTCCGTGAGGGAAGAATGTTGCTTACACCATGAACTATTAAGACTATATTTATAAACTATATTCACTGTTTGCTTGCATCTGGCTTGCATATTCCCAAACATTTTGTGCCCCTCTCAAAAATGTCTCTGGAGCCGCCCCTGGTGTTCAGCCATTAATGCCACATGTCGCAGCTCCGGAAATCACGGACACTGAGAACGAGTATGCAGGAGCAAAAAAAGAAAAACGGTCCGACAAATTGAAGTAAACAGCGACTAAGACAAAGACGTCTCTAAAATCAGATTCATAGATTACAGTCGAGACGGGAAACAAACGCAAGATTTTGAGGTAAGATTGGAAAATGTCAGTTTCGGGGGAAAATTGAAATTTCTAATGAACACAGGGTCTGACATGACGTGCACTCCTTATTATATACTTCCTAAAAAAATATAACTTATATTAAGAACACCAATTCGTCAGTTTACTATCTGGAGGTAATAAATAAAAAATGCAATTATATAAATTTAAATTAAAAGAATCAGAAGAAAATTTACCACGTTAAGACATTCATTTTGCGACACTTAAAAATTCCTTCCATTGGTCGGAATTAAATAATTGACTGTAGGTTATAAAAAGTATAATGGTATTGAAACTATTAAAAAAGATGCTATAACTATAAACGATCTAAATCCTGTTGAATATTATCCGGAATTTTTTTAAAGGTCTGGGGAAAATTAAAACTAAATGTAACATAAATTTGATTGACAACGCACAACTATTTCCTTTGAATGTCCACAGATATCTTCCGCTACTATTGATGGATAGTTTGAGAAATTATTTAAACACACTTGTCAAATTAGATATAATTCAACCAGTAAGATTTCCTACGGAGTGGTGCCGTCCAACAGTGTACTTACCGAAAGAACGGAAATCGGTAATTACGCTGTGCTGCGATTACACCAAAAATAGAAATGACTAAGATTAGTATTCCCTATACAAAAGACAGACGGGATTCACAGTAAAACTAAAAAAAAAGCGCGAGTCTTTTCAAAAGTAGATACCAAAGTTGGGTTTATTAATTTTTTTAATTCGCTTGCCGGAATTCCAAGGGTAGGAATCAACTTAGACGACGTGTATATAAACGCGGTGACTACAGGAACATGAAATACAGGAACTTCATCTGAAAATACTCCACGTCGCAGGCATCACTCCGTAGAAAAATAAGTGCATATTTGGTGTAGCCACAATCAATTAAAAATGGCATCAAACGTCTAAAACGGAATTGGGGTTTTACCAGAAAGAAACAAAGCTGCTGGAAATTTCCTGCGCCAGAGAATAAACAAAAACTTTAACTATTTTAGACAAGGTAAATTCCCTGCAAAATTTATTCCAGATAAATCGAATATTTTGCAACCGATAAATGATTTGTTATGCAAGAATGTTTCTTATGTTTCGTTTGATAAAAGAGAAAAGTATTTCAGAAAACAGAGCAATAGTTTCACAATGCACCAATATGAGCACACTATCATCACCAGCAGGTGCTTCGAACTATGGGATTGGATGCGCATTGATTATCGAGAAAAATTATGGGAAGAGGAAAATAGTGGTTCATGCATCAACAACATTAACCAACAGAGAAAAAAATACAGTCAAAACGAATAGGAAGTCCTCATTTTGGTATACACAACTAATAAATTCAATAATTTTATAAAATGCATAAATATCACGCTTGAAAGGGATCATAAGCCACTACTCCAAATATTACAGAGAAAGCCCTTCGGCGATCTTACACACCGTTTGCAAAGAATAAGACTTCGACTCATGCGGTACAATTACTTGATTAAATACGTTGCAGGGGAATCGGTCCTGTGAACATTTTGAAAGGAGCTTGAAAACCTCACGTAAAAAAATATTTTATTTCTATAAATTATGTTTTATTCCTAATTTTCTCCTTTTTTAAACAGGCAATTTGGTGACATTTAGGGAAGGGGCTCCCCAAGTCATTTAGTAAGTCTGTTAATAATTTAACATAAAATCAACCATGTTTCTAACGCCACCTGTACATTCACTCCAGTTTTACATTTTTTGCTGTGATCCATTTACGAGCTGGTGAGCATTCAACGGTGCAGATTTACATTCTTCTTCAAATTTATGTAAATAGAAAGTGCATATTACGACGTAAAAATTGGATTATAAATGCATATAGCGATTAGGGGCAGCATGGAAATAGTAAATAAACGTTTGTAAGTGATCACGTAAAGATGATAGGAAAAAAAAGAAGAAACGAGACAGTTATACATAAACACTCAGAAGAAATATACGTAATTATAGATAGCATTCACTGGGAAATTGAAGGCCATTGCTGACACTGCACGAATAAAATTGATTTCAGGAAAAGTGCTGTAAAATGCGATGTCGAAACTTAAAGAATACATTAGCCTTACATCGGTTTTACAGAATTTAATATTATCTCCTGCAAAAGTTGTCAGCTAATTTGTATATGCGACTACTGTGAGATATCGGTGCTGAGTTTAGTTTTTTCTCAAATAAAGACAACGATTGAGTGAAAAATATACCCACATATCGTGTCAATTAATTTGAACTAAAAAGGAAATGAAAACGTATTTATTTATAAGGTGCTATAATAGAATGAACTGGAAGCGTTTACTCATTACGTAATACTGTCAATAATAGGCGTACTAGCATTGGTGGTGGTGGTAGCAGGAAATGCAAACACGCCTTGCTCTCGCGACCAGCGCTCTGTGTGGGATCCCTTGGTTCCGCGCTCCGCGTTCTCTGGTGCTCTGCGCTCACTCTCCATGGCCGCGCCCAGTGTTCGAGTGCTACTCCTATTGCACTACGGTCTTTTCGTTACTTCATTCTAGTGCGAATGCACTTTCCGAAGCTGTGAGGGGCTAGGCAGAGAAAGGCTCACCTTTAGCGTTTACTATTCTTAGAAGCACCGCGCAACGCAATTGACTTAGGTTTATTGCCTTGAAGAATTTCTCCCACGAGAAGGCCAGCGGACAAACTTGACAGTGCATTTACCATAGATTTGTACTATCTTAATATGTCTTTCAACCCATGAATCGTGTTTAGGGTCAATGAATAAATAACTAGGTTTAACGAAAAATTCAATTCTTTTGTAAAGCCACAACTTTACTAGGTGCTCAAATTAGAGCATGACGACGAAAATTGAAGACGACATGCGTGCAGATTTAAATAAACTGAGTACACTGAACGTGTGCATTGTACCAGATTCTTGTGCTCCCATCGCATAATAAAGAACATCCGTCAACATATCGAAGTGATCTCGCGGCGTTTGAAGATACAAAACGGATAAATTAACGCGTTGATGATTCCAGTATGTAACGTAGTGAATTGTATTTTCGATAAACGAAATGTCACATGTTTAAACCACATTTTGGAAAAAGAAGCGTTGAATAATTTAAGAAAAGTAACGTAAAATTTGTATTGTCACTTTACTGCAAAACTGAGTTTTGTATACTCAAGAACGATATAGAAAAAGCGACGAAATTAGGGCATTACATAATGAATTATTGCTTTTTCTTGCTGAGTGATGTTGACAACTAGAGTTAGGTGTGGAGTTGTGTGATCGAGTCAGAGTTTGCATTTGGTGTGTAGGAGGCGAAAGCGTGTGAATTTGCGCGAGTAATCATAGCAGTGTCAGGGAGTAGTGTTTTTTTTCTTTCTCGATTTACAGAGGACAACAAGATGACAACAAGAGGACAACAAAAGTTAAGATAATACTCAAGCATTTTTGAAATATACAAGTAAGTCCCTAGCTTCTTATATGTAATTTAGATCGCCGTCCTAGGTCGTTAAGTGCGAATTTAAGGAAGTTTAGTTTTGTGCGTTCGAAAAGTCTTCAAAAAATTAATAGAAAAATTTGATAACACTAAACAGAATTATAAACACTAAAAAGAATATTTACTAAGAATAAAATATTTAAAATGATATCCGTAAGAAGCGGAGATAATAACATGCAGGTTTCTAAGTCAAATGCCACAATATGATCGTATGGATAATATTGATGAAAATGACTTTTGTGATTAGATAGTATCTGTCAAGACCCTGGACATCGCTTGCAACTTGGTATATTAATTGGCACATATAACCTGAACGTTGTTTTAAATTTTATGGAAAGCGCAGATAATAAACACCTTATCCCAACTTTATGAATGTTATTCAATTCACTAAAATATTTCTTTCTCCAACTTTATAAACATTATTCAAAATCACATAAACAACTGGTTCCAACCAAATATTTCGTCAAAATTAGAAGACAAGATCAGAGAAACCGTTTTTAGACTTCCATAACAGCAAATCGTTATTTTGTCGTTGCGCAACGTCTGTGCGACATCAAAGCTGCGTCGTTGCGTCGCAGCACAAAAAAGTATTAATTTTTCTATTTCAGAAATTGTAATTGATTTGTCATTATCAACTATTGAGTAATTTCTTCTAATTATAAAAACAAATATGTCCTCTAAGTGTTTCTATGACGCATTTCTCCACTCCACGGATATCTCAATATGCGTATTTCCAACGCTGGCAGCGGCTATATCAACTGGTGGGAAGGTTATTGAATCTGTATTACAACCTTGTGGTCGCTCAAGACCTAGTTGTTTATGCGACCTTTATAAATAAAATATATGAAAAAAAATGCAGTCGACAACAAATTGTCCCAAACAATGAAATGTCCCTACTACTTATATGGTAATGGATTTAGTACATGGTAATGTGGACATATATGATAATGTATTTGTGAATTCGTCCACCTTAGTATTGGAAAAAATGGAATGAAACAACACAATATTGGAAAGGGAGAGAAGTCGAGACGCACCGCCAGCCTTAATTTAGCCATAATCTTAAAGATTTCAGGAGGTACACCAAACATGGCTTTAGAGAAATATTGTCACCTTTTACTCTGAAGCCAAAGAAAAAGTCAATGTTTACTTGACTTCCTTAAAAATATAGTAGCACTTTTTAGTTGTCTTTTTTTGAAATATATGTGCAGTAAATGAGAAATATATCGTTATCCGCTAAGTCTTTTTAACGAAGCATTCAGTAAGATTGTCAAAAATGCTAAAATGGCGTGCGAGATATTAATTGCCAGCTATTGCTCAGAAGTTGCAGAAAGAGCCGAAAAGAAAAAGTAAGAGAGCTTTGAAAAGACAATTTGCGATAGTTTCTAAAACCGATTACTTTATTATCGAAGGGAGAGATCATCTAGAGCAGCCCCCACTGAAGACTTCCTATGGAGCTCCACCGCGCCCCAAAGCGTGACACACCTCCCAGCGGCTCTCTTGTGAACTCCCAGGAATAAGGTACAAACGCACCGTATTCAAACAGGCAGCTCACAAGATTACTCTGAATTGTGTCCCCGGACTTCAGAATGACGTGCTCTACTATTTCTCCATACACTTTCCTAATTGTTACCCTTAATTTATATAAGCACATATATTTACATGAGCATAGCAAATCAAGTATTGATCAAAGAAGTTTCCAAAGTTAGTTCGTATATTCAAAATCTACCATAAAAGAAATATTTCAATAATATTACAGTAAGAAATTAGACTTTATAATACAAGTTAATTGAGTATTAGGATAGGTATTGATACCACGAGCATTCCTTGGTGCCATATTTTTATAATATATCTGAAATCTCTATTGTGGTAAACAACAAAGATGTTATTTTAGTTTCTGACGTCTGTATTATAGTAAAGTCTTGGTTTGTAAAGAAATACAGCTTACTTTGTGTTTGCGCGTGCTCATATGTGTTAATTTCGAAATACAGAAATATTGCAAATATCACTTATGAATGATGTCAATAAAATATAATTTTGAATGTTCATAATTGATACTAAGGTGGGAAAACACTATCAAGCAATGGCAAAATATTATGTGATCAATTTTGTACATTTATTTGAAAGTTGTTAAAGGATCATGGTGAATTGAGAGAAAAAATAATAATATTCTATATATGTTATATAGTATACGGCGCTTTCAGTGATGCAGGAGAAAATGGTCGTTATTAGACTTAAAGTATCACTAAAAACGAAAATTAAAATGTACATCATAGTCTCTAAAAATACATATATTCACCACTAGTTCAAAATAGAAATTATGGTAGTCGTAAAATTTCACCCACTTTTATTTGAAATTTTCTCCCTCTCTATTGTTTTGGATATTAAAATATTAAGTGCTGAATTATAGGGTTGAAATTTGTTGATCAGAGAGTTCTGGAAACAAGTTCTTGCTATAAGCTGCCATCCAGATATTGAAAAACGAAAACAAAATTACGTTAGATGGATTATCATTTTCCATACTAACAGAAGTAATAGATGAAAAGATGACAAAGAATTTGATTTCCAGGGAATTTGATTAGTGATTCTATTAGAACTTGTTCACACAAATTATTGACATACAAATTAATCACAAGAAACATGATTAAGTATTGCTTTCATGTTTTAGAAACATTTCTTATCCAGCGGATTCCTCTAGTCCAATTACCAAGATAAAAACACAATGACTCGCTCTCTGCTCTTCGGTCAGTTTAATGAGTGGAATATTGTGGCGAACCGCCATTACCACATCACCCCACGGGAAGATGCGCAAGGCAAGCGGCACGCAGCGTCGCAAAAAATTCCGGCAGCGGCCTCTAAAAAACACTGCCAGATGCTAGACAGCCCAATATAAACGGGCCCGGCAGAGCCAGAGGAGCAGTGGCGAGCAGTGACGTACGGAAGAACGGGCTTGCTTCTCCGACTGCTGATTCCGACTCTGGACGACTGGCGGGATGATGACACGCTCCCAGGGTGCTGCCGCTGCTGTTGCCGCCCCCGCCGGAACGCCTGGTCCACGGGGAGATGGGGTAAGAGGTCGTCGTCAGTAATCTCGACTCCCGTGCATCTCCCTTCAATCCATCGTTCCCCCTGTCTCTCCTAATGAATAATAAATGGTGCATTTTACTTAAAAACGTCGTCTGAGTAAACTGCCCTCCCCCTTCCCCTCAACTTTCCGTAAGTTACTTAATCAATCGCAGTACTCAAAGTGACGAGTCACCTTAGGAATACGCTGAAGCCAGTCAGCTCCGAGGGTGGCTCATCACAATATACCAGATATACAGTTTCGCAAAACTACAAAGTAAGCAATTACCTACAAGTTGTAACTGTTTCGCCTTACAGATTTAAGAAAAGAAAAGGAAAAGCTAAGTCCCTTCGAAAATCTTGAAATTCCAACTATTGGAGCGAGCCATAACATTAGTCTAATTAATATACGAATGAATTACTAACTACAACCACTCTTGGGCTACATAGAATCATATTAGAAGAACCTTCGTGTTATAATTAGTTTCAGAATGCCTTGGATACCAATGGAAACTAAAACTTTGAAGACAAAAAATTTAGAATGGGGAAAAAGAAGTAACGTTAACGTATTTTGAAAGCATGGAGAACAAATACTTAAGATTGTACATCATTGAATACCGCGTTTTTCTATTTTACTTGTTGATTACTACTTACTATCAATTTTTATTCATCTATCAATAATATCTAATTATTCACTTAAAATTATATTCGTGTACGAGGAAAATTACCAATGAATGATTGTAATAGGACATGTGAATAATATACTTAAGTAACTTTACTGGACCTAAGTACTCATACTGGACGCACACAGACAACAGAGAGCGAAAACATCATAAGATTTAAAGCCGGACAGGACCCGCCTTCCCAAATGTCGATTTATAGAACGTTACGAAATTTAGACTAATATCCAGAGATAACAAAAAACGGATTTTACACAAATTAAACCAACAAGAATCACAACAATAATTATAATAACAACAACAATAATAACTGCAACTCTATTCACCTAATTAAATCATTGGATACTACCAGCCATACAGACTACGAAAGCCATACTATCCAGCAGTAATGGACAAGAAGAAATAATAATTAAAATGATTTGCGTCATTACAAGATTAACTCAACTGTTTTAAGTACAACAGGGGACCAGTACGTACCTCGACTAACGAGTTGAAACGAACTTGGACGAAGAGATAAAAAGTGTAATCTTATTCAATACCTGGAAGTCTCCCAAATTGACACTTTTAAAACACTGTCCAGTCACCAACTCAGCAAATCTGATTACTATACGTACAGAAACGACAGACAGAAAAGTTCGCGGAACAGCTATAACTAATATGTAAATGTCAATAATTGGATGAACATACAGTTCATGACAATGAAAGATATGAAGAGAATGAAAAATATCTTCACCAAATGAAAAGAATGGAATATTTAGGAATCAAGAAATTTTTACAAATATATAAAAATGGAAAAGACCGAAATGAAAATGCAGTAAATATACAATTACATGAGTACATTCCAAAAGATCTAGGCCTGTGTGAATGAAGGGGAATAGAGCCTACTAAACATAGCTTACAGAATATATGCAAAATACTTGCAAATACATTAAAACCATTGTAGATAGCATATTAGCAAACGAATCTGAAACGCGGAAGGCAGTATCAACACAGTCAATATACTTTCACTCACGAAAATGGCAAAAAAGGAGGCAAGCAATGGCAAAATAAGAAGGCGTGTATAGTGTTCTTCTAATGTAGCAAAGCATTAGACACTGTTAATATTAGTAAATTATTTGATGTAAAGTATAACTAAAATAAACTTTATGTTCTTAGACAAAATCATAGTTGGCCACTTGAATAAAAACCATTGATATACATGAGCGTTTTCATATATACGTTAGCATTTTCATAGCTGATCATCGCGAAGTCCATTATATGAAGCGCGGCCTTGTTACTTCAATAGACAATGAAATTTAATTTCATACAATTAGCTGAGATCGTACGCTTCCGCGCCTGGAGTCAGAAACTTCTTGGCTGACCGGCAAACGCCGTGTTCTACGCACAGGTGCCGACGTTTGGGACCCCATTCTGTGGCCTTCCTCAGGGCGAAATGCTTGTAACTCCCGGACAGACGAATAGCTCCTTCCCAAAACGAGCTACATGTATAGCTTCCAAACATGTTTAAAATATTTACAGCGTAAGAAAATAAAATACAGTTGCAGCAAGTATAACCAAGTACATAAAATAATTATTCTAAGATGAGCTTTCATTTATTAACAGTTATATTTAACGTAAAATCTATTAAGAAGATACATTATAATGATTTCAATGTATGAAGAACATGCAATATTTTAAAAAACTATTATATTCTCAGACGAAGTTCACTAGAATTACTAGTATTTGATCCTTTACAGCCACGAACGCAAAAAGAGACTAAGACATCGCAACTTACTAGTAGATTATAAACCTGAACTCATCTGTACGGGTCAATTCTTTAAAATTAAACAGGCTCACCCATTCAGAATTGACGCGTCTGTATTCCTACACTGGCCCCAGCCTCCTCCTCATCCCAAAGCAACCTCCCCAGAGAAGACGACTCCAACATCCACCAAGTGTTAGACATGCTCATCCTACTTCCGTCACATGAGAGCACACACGCCACCGCTGTGGCTCCGGGTCCTGGAGTTGCGGGCGTAGCTCGGAGGAACGGCCGTGTACTTTTACCGTCCCACCGCACGACGCCCGCAGCTTTGGGCGCCTGTGCCGCGCGTCGCAAAGGCAACCCGCCGAGCGCAGGTGCTGGAAGAGCGGCCGCAACAACGCATCGCACTGCGTCCGCAGCTCAGGTGCCCCTGTCAACTTGGAAGACTGCAACACGCAACACGCGACACTTCCCGTCGATTGGACCTCGCACCCGCGACAAACTGGTATTTCTGATTTCTCGCTTCACTCAAACACAAACCCCAGTCATAGCCGACAACGCCGCTACTGCCAGTACTTATTTTTATTTGCCCAAACACTTGAAGGCTCCGCTGGTAGCTACATGTCAAGAAAGAGATAGTCAATAATTTAGTAGTTTAGGTCAACAACTTCATCATAATATTTCGAAATAATGTCTCTCGTTTAATGAATACAATAGAGTACTTGTCTTTATTGGCTCAAACACTCGTGTTCACAAGTCAAGCTTCTCTACCAGTCAACCATTCCCTACTTTAGTTCAACTGCCTCACGATAATATTTCTGTCTCCTGTTACATAAATATACTAGAGATATTTAAACATGGTATGGAATTGTTTGTTCAAAAATTGTAATGCATGTTTCAGTCCCTCTTCTGTGAACCTAAATTAGCACCTTTGGCTATTGCGAGTAGATATTGTTGTTCCCAAGGTGCTGCAATATGTGCCAATTCTTCCAAAAAAAGCCATTGGTTTCTATATTCTACCACTGGAGTTTGACTTAATTCTGAAACAAACTTAATTGTACGCATGGAAATACAAATTTGGGTAATTTATCTTTTTAGGAGGTATACTATATATTAATAGAATGTCAGTACCTAATTTACTAAGTTATTAAAATTTATTATTAAGGATATGTGGCATATATTGTAAAACAAATCTCTAGTATTATATGCCAATGAAAGTAATAGCAATTGTAATGAAATTATTTTATTATTTCATACTAATTTCTAATTCGTATAGTACCAAATGCATTCTTTGAAAAATGTATTATTCTTTGTAATACATTTATATATATATATATATATATATATATATATATATATATATATATATATATATATATACATAAATTTGTATTCCACTCCAATTTATGTATATATATTGTAACGCCTCCACTCGTGGAAACGCCCTGATAGAATGCTCTTTCGAGCTTGAATATCTCGGGGGGCAGGATCTTTTGGGTATGAGAAAGTAACACACCCAGACACAAAATTAGATAAAACAACAGTATATTCTATGATATAGCATGAGAAATTGTTCACACTTAACATTCAAGTTCAGAATTAAATCAAAATTTACAACACAACACAAAATTTACCTAACAATGTGCTCGCTATGTCGAGTCTGATATCTCCTATCACCCGTGCACGGTTTTGTTAAGTTATTAACTTAATTGAACTAAATTTTCCCACACTCCTGGGATTAACACAATAAAACGTTATTCAATATCTTATTGCTACTTTACATTAAATATTTCCTCGTTAGCAAATTTTATACAATAAAATGAGGAACTCTAATAAAATATTCACACAGTTTCTAGATCGAGTTCTATTGCAAGTATTACCGCTGTACAAGGTAAATTTATGCTGTCGTGATACAAATCTCAGTTGATTTTACAAAGTTTTAATGGTCTGGTTCTTCATTTCACTCCTTCCAAAACCGGTCTCCCACTCTGGTTTACTCAGTTACAAATTACCTTTGCCGCCGCCCAAGGCCCCGGGTTACGCACCGCCGTCGCGTCGAAGTAGCTGCACACCTGCCAGCCGCGCTGCCACTCGCGTTTCCCGATGACCTCGAAGCCGTCTCCGCAATCCGTTACCAGATTTTCGCACCAGTCTTCTAAGCTCTCGCCACCAGATCCAGGACCCATGCACGCGTACTGCTCCGCCCCTCGCGTGTGTTACAGCACGTGTCGCTCCCACCAGCGCGTTGACTATGATATTGTTCACAATCACGTTTATTTTACTTTATGCGGCCTCGTTATAATATTAACTTGCTGCCTTTTCGCCGCCTCAATGTTGCAACGTTTTCTTCCACTATTACTCGCGATAATCTCTACGACTCCGCGTCTTTACTACAGAGGAATACCTCGCTCGTCGCCGCCTAGCTCTAGAAAAACTAGTACCTCGCTCGTCGCCGTCCAAATCGAGAAGAAGGCAGCTTTTCGCCGCTCCGCCGTATAAATGCGGCCCTGACGTCATAGAACCCCCTATGCCGCGCCGCCCATCCGTCGAAATTACCCCGCCGCTGCTTCTGGCCGCCACCTCCAGGTCGCGCCTTTACTCTCTTCCGTGCTGCTCTTGCCATGTTATTTATTCACTCCTTCCACCGTCTAAGATGCGTGGGTGCCGTGTGAGTTAGTGGCCAGGCCACGAACGTCACAATATATCCTCCTGAACGTTTTGACATCGACCACTCCTTTCTTGATGCACGTATTTCTTCTGTCTTCTTCCCTATTTAATACCAGCAACACTATAGCAGAGTTCCTTTAGCTGGATTTTTCCACGATTTTTGGATGGCAGTTTCTCAGTCCTATTGTCTGTGTAATGTGTTTATGGTCTATTTTGTTTTGTTTTCTGAATTTTCTATTCCATGAATTTCGATAATTTTCCTTTTTAATATTGTTCCCAAGAGCTTAGTTGATGTGTTAAGTTTGTCTATTTTCTCGTCTTTCTTGTCAATACTGTCTTTAATTTTCTTATTATCGTCATTTAATAGTTTATTTTCTGCCATATTTCCCTGCAGGTTCCTATTCATTTCTTCAAATTTTTCGTTTATGAAGTTCCTTAAAAAGAACATTTTCTCCAAAAGGTCTTTTACAGGTGAGGAAACGTTATCTTATTCCGGTCCAATTTCGTGAATATTTGAAACACTTTCTTTTCGTACATTCGCAGTCACGGCTGCCGCAAAAGAGTCGTTTTTCCCATTGCGGTTTGCATTTTTCATAGGGAACAAATATGTTCAATTCATTTGTAAATAATAAACAATTAACGCATTATTGTGGTGTTTATATGTTTCTGAAATTCAAATTCTTGCGTGAAATGTATTTTTTCAAATCAACTTTCGAGTGTTTATTGCGGTTCAGACATTCGGGATATTCAGGGAGTTTATTAGTTAAGATATGCTCTCCATGGTTTTCTTCGGTATGGCAAACATGTCTCCTGTTCAGAGGTAATTTTCTGAAGGTGAAAAAAGAACCCCATTGGTGCCTTAGATTTCGTAAAAGCCTTAGAGGAACCGAATAATAAAGTCTAGTTTTGAAAGTACACTTACATTAAGAAGCTATTGCACCGTCCGCCTTTGGTCTTTACCTGAAGGTATCGGGAAAATATGTCTTTCAAGTTTCGAAACACCTGCTTGAACATTAGATTGTGGCTTAACAAAGCAGGCGATAATTTATTGATGACATTTGATTGAATGTAAAAATATCGAAGAACTTTCTATTAAAAAAAATTGTATCAACTAAATATTTGCTATTCCGGATTCCGTTAGAATGCCAACAAGACGAAAATTATGTAATAGGAGGTCATTTTCTGAAGATAAAGAAACAAGCACTAACGTCTTAACCATCGTGAATGAACAACAGAACATGTGTGGTAAAGTCTAGTATTTTTTAACGTGTGAATATATTGCGCACCCACCTTCATATTTTCTCAAAGTAAGTATGTTATATATAGCATGCAAGGTATGAATTGGCAGCGATTGCTCTGAAGTTGCAGAAAGAACCAGTAACAAGAAAAACAGGAGAACTTTGAAAAAAAGATTTAGCGATAATTTGTGAAACAATTATTCTGAAGTTGAAGGAAGTTCACATTTAGAGCAGTCCCCTCTGAAGACGTCCTGTGGAGCTCCACCGCGCCCCAAAGCGTGACACACCTCCCAGCGGCTGTCTTGTGAACTCCGAGGAATAAGGTTCAAATGCACCGTATTCAAACAGGTTCACAAGATAACTCTCCGTTGCGTCCCCGGCCTTCGAAGTGGAGTGCTCTGTCATCCTTCCAGATTCTTCCCTAAATGTCACCTTTGATTTATACGGGCACATTTCGTTTTAATAGTCTTAGCAGGATTACGTAATAAGAACAGTAGGTTTCATGTCGATATATGAAACGAGAATACTAGAAACATCAGAGTGAATACCAAGAACAATACATTCTCACAAATATTGCATGTTTGCAACCTTTTAATCTATGAACTGCTACATACATGCATTTCATATCAGTATTCCAAAACATGCAACGCTACTCGTCAAGAATCTTGTAATACCCGTTTTATTTACTTAGGTGTACATGTCTAACAGAACTTAACAAATATCTGTGAGTACCTAATAGAAAAAGACTATGCAGATATATCTGTCCTCATAGACAGCTTCAGTATTATTAAATGGTCCTCAACTGACATCCAAAATCTTCAGACTAATTCGTACAGCAATGACAAAACATACCTAGAAGTGCTACAAAATGGCACAGACTTCCTTTTAGTAAAGTTTTCTAATTTCCTTGGTGTTAACTGGCACTGTTCAGTCTTGCCCCTCCTTCTTGCCTGCTGCCATCTATCGTCGCTAAAAGTAGATTTTTTAAAATTTTCTCAACTTTTCTATTTCTAAATAGTAAAACCGAAATATTATTTTAAGAATATGAAGAAGGGTAAAATCTCATCCAAAATTAAATATTTGAATTGAAACATTTGGAGCCGTTTTTAAGAAAATGCCGTTAGGCGTTACAGTGAATGCCAAATTTGAAGCTCTTTTTCACAGGAATTTGAGTTTTCCAAAACCTTCATTTGAAGTAATTTGAAGATTTTCCACTTACACATTCAATAATCTATAAAAATAGATGAAAATGTGTGTATTAAGGCACAAGAGATATTTAAACGAACGTACATTGGCATAATTTTTTAAAAAAGAAAAGACTACACGAAAATGAACTTTACGTCATAATAAACAGTGCAATTAGCACTATCCGTTGGAAAAGTTTGAAGAAATAATTTGGAGACATTTTTGAGAAAATGGCGTTTAAGCGTTTTTGGATATGCGGAATTTTGAGCTAATATTTACAGAAAACTGTTGAGGTTTCGAGATACTATCATTAAAATAATTTAAAGCACATGTACTCAAATATAATAATGAAATGAAATCGCATCTAACGTAAATAATTCCGACGCGAGAGACCAGTCAAAAAAATGGCATTTTTGTAATAAAAACAAAACAAAGAATAGTGCTATATGGCGTTTATGTCATCTTATACAATGCCCTTAGCACTATATTTACCAAAAATTTAAAGAAAAAATGTGGAGCCGTTTTCGAGAAAATCTTTTTGTGCTTTTTTAAAATTGCAAATTTTTCTCGCACTATTCCACGGAAACTACAAAAATTCCCCAAAAGTGACTTTAAATGACTCATGACTTTAAAGAAACGACTGATTAAGGGCAACAAACTATATGAAGGAAAAATCTCTATCTTTAATTTTGCAGTTGTGGGAAGACGCCGGATATAATTCAATATTTTGAAATTTTCGAACATTCAGAGTAAACCAAAAAAATCGGACCTATGTCAACTTTATAAGTGTATTTTACTCTATTCTTAAAAGAAATTTTAAAAAAACTTTTGAACAGTTTTTAAACAAATTTTGAAAATATCCGAGGGGCTTCACATAAAGTATCCCCAAATTTTCAAGAATGTTTTTCAAAATTTCAAAGCTTCAAAGAGAGCCAGAATGGCAGGGGTTTCTTCAATTTTGAAAAAATCCTACGTAGAGTTCAGGCGCTAGTAGTGTTCACAGACGGACGGACGGATGGACGTTTGAAAAAGCAATATCAATCAGGGGACCCCAAAACGTGGATTTCCGTTGAAATCTTGAAATCGATTTACCGCATCATTAGATAACTTTCTCTATACTACGTATATTACTCCGTATATACGTATACATGAAAGTGAAAACCACCACCCAAAATCTTGTATAAAGAGATCTGTACTGCCGAGAATCCTGGGAAAGGGAGGCATAAATGACATCCAGGAACTACACTCATAACAAATCACTTAGAGAATACTTCCTCAATAAATCATAATTGTCGTTGATATACAAAGCAATTGTGTTAGCTGATAAAATTCTCACCCCTCTACATCTGTACCAAGACACTCTTCAAGATATTATCATTGAAACAGAAAAACAAAAGCAAGATCAGTGGTCAGAAAAACAAATTCACAGTAAAATATTTAACGTCCTTCACGATACACGCCCAGATTTCTCGGCCTCCGCAAGATGGCTAGCAGATGGAAATTATATGCTGAAACTCAGGGTTTCATGCTAGCCATTCAAGATGAAGTTATCCTCACCTGAAATTACAGAAAAGAAGTTCAAATAGAACCCAAGGTCCAATCTGACAAATGCCGTAGATGTAACATGTGGACGGAAAATATAGATCATATCATTTCAGGATGTGCAATCCTCGTACAGACAGATTACACAATGAACCATAATCAGATTGCTTCAATTATACACCAACAAATTGCAACCAACCATAAATTTAATGATCATCATGCCTCTTACTACACATAAAAACCTGAACATGTATTGGAAAATGAAAATGAAACGATTGTATTTCGATCGCACAATTTTGACGCATAGACTAGAACATAACAGGTAAGATATTGTGATAACTCGCAATGTGCCAAAAACTACTTTTCTCATTGATGTTGCAGTCCCTTCCTACTGTAATATGCAAAACGCATTCTTGAGAGAGAAAAAAAGAAGTACAGTGATCTGGCAATCAAATCAAAGATCAATGGAAACAGGACCAAGTATTTATTCTCCCAATAATTATCTCCAGTAAAACCATTATAGAAAAACACGTCAAAGAAAACCTTCAAAAACTTCATATCCCTCCAAGGCTTTTAAAATTAATACAGATATCTGTTATCTTAAATAGTTGCCGCATTATCCGAAACTTACTAAATTCAGATTGTTAAATAAATAGCAAATAGCACACTTAGCGAAAAGCCCGTTGTTATTTGAGAACCAGGTCTTCCTCTGAACCAGCATTGTGTAAACATAAATAATAATAATAATAATAATAAAAATAATAATAATAATAATAATAATAATAATAATAATAATAATAATAATAATAATAATCAGGAAGAAGCGGGAGTTGATGAGATAGTACAGATGCCCTGAGAATGGACAAATATTAACCATGTAATCGAGCCCTGACAAAAGGAACACCTGCTTTATGTGTGCAAATATGTGTGGACACATCGCAAAGGACTGCAGAAGAGAACTACATCGTATCCTCTGCAAGCAGAAAAACCAGAGCGATGACAATATGCTAGAAAGTAACTGATGTGTGTCATGCATCGCTGCGTCTAGAAATTTCAATAAGACCAACCATGCTCAAGGTTATACAAGTTAATGTGAGAAGATACAAGCAGCCACAAGACTTCTTAACTCAGGTCGACACTGAAAGAAAGCTCACCTGCTACTAGTCAGCGAAAAGTTTCATATATCTGACGAGGCCACATGATATCAGGACTCCTCAAGCAGATAATTGTTTAACAAGATATGTAATACTTACAACATAATAATTTTCAACAAGAAGCTTAGTGTTCAAACATTCAAGCGGACAAAGTTCGGGTTCGTCCGGGTGGAAGGGAATGACGTTAAGATTTAATTCTCCCTAAGTGAGTAGAATTAGAAATTTGGGAACATTGTTGAGCTTGAAGTTGGCCTAATGAAAGTAAAAGGCAAACTTCTTATAGAAAATGACCTCAACAGTAAATCTCCAGAATGAGCGGAGATTGTCAGATAAGAGAGAAGGTATTGTTTGCGAGTTTGTTGTAAGAAGCGATCTAATTATCCTAGATAACGGTGGAAAGCATATCATCCAACGAGTAAATGCTTCCCCAATTCTGGATTTTACTATAAGCTCCTGAAAGGTGAGCAGGAGTGTCAAAAATGGGGAAGTACTGGAATACGAGACCCTTAGCGACCATCTGTACATTCCATTTCCCGTCGCTAGAAATCAGGGGTATCATCCTGATATGGTAGAATGCTCCTCTTATGCAGTTCATCCTCAACTGCTGTGAGATCTAAATAAAAAGGGGACAATCGAAATTATGAATATAATAATAATGTTCAGTATTGAATCACTCTCGGAGCAAATCAAGGATTGATCAAAGAACTTTCCAAAGTAAGTTTGTATATTCAAAATCTACTTTCACAAAAGAAACATTCCAATAATATTACAGTTATTTTTTATAAGTTCATTGAGTATTAGGATAAGTATTGATACCATGAGCATTCCTTGGTGTCATATTTTTAGATATAACCTGAAATCTATGCTGTGGTAAACAACAAAGATGTTATTTTAGTTTCTCACGTCTGTAAAGTCTTGGTTTGTATGGAAATACAGCGTACTTTGTGAGTGCGCATGCGTGTTGTTTCAGAAATACCGAAATATTGCAAATATCACTTATGAATGTTGTCAATAAAATATAATTTTGCATGTTTATAATTGATAGTAAGGTGGGAAAACGCTATCAAGCAATGGCTAAATATTATTATGTGATAAATTTTGTACATTTATTTGAAAGTTGTTAAAGGATCATGGTGAGTTGAGAGAAAAAATATTATATTATCCTATATATGATTTAGTAAACGGAGCTATAACCCATTAAGAACCAAGCATTTAAATAATAATATTTTAAAAATAATATTATGTATTTACTCTAATATTACACTAGAAAGGATAAAAAACCTATTCACAATTTTTTTTAACTAATAGCCAATGTACAACAAAATGTTGCGTATACGCAACTTTGGGACCTTAGGGTTTCAATTCATCTTGACATGGGACGACCGAAAGTTTCAACGGAGACGAGCATTTAATTTTTTTTACATTTTTAAATTGAAGTTGCTTTTGCACAATCTGCATCTCCTTCTGGCATTGGTCTCTCCCTCTCTCAATCACGTGTTCTACATCATGATTGATTGATGATTGACATTCCGGGCGCGTCAATTGCTAAGTTCACTAGTCTCCTAAATGTAATGGATGTTTTTTATCACGGGATTTGTCGGTAATTTTCCCGTGATGAATGGCGAGATCAAACGCAGACCTACCTGTCGGCATGCGGGACTTTTCCCCAAGCAGGTATCTCTCACTAGCGGGGCACCCATTCAGCCGGGACAAACTCTAAGCTTCCGACCAGTCTCCCGGCAAGTGTAGTAGTGTGTGTGCAAGTAACGGGAAAGATATGATAAGGGTGAGGAAGGAATGATCGCGATCCGTGGCCCGTTAGGATACTGCTCCGGCATTTGCCTAGTATTGCTGGGAGAAACCAAGGAAAATCACCAGTGAGAGCGACGAGCCGCACGAATTTTTTTCATGACAACGGCTGAACTCGACCTAGCTATGTAGCTAGTGTCGAAAATCCTGTCTTTGTCGGGCCTTCAACACTAGGACATCACTGTTAGAGGCACTGCAATAACAAATTGATGCCCTGAGCCACCTCTTTCGGTATCCGTACATCATCATAACGTACGTCTTTTGGTAGGAAAGTGTCTGTGGGTCGACCAAAATGTTATTTTTCCATCTCCTGTGCATTTATTGACTAATTATTGCATCCTTTTGCACGGTCTTCAGACTTCATTAGAGTCATGGCCAAGTAAGAGCGAAATTATACTTGTAACATATTTTCTTCAGTCACAATATTACACGAGTATATTTTCCATTGGTTGACAATTGCACAGTCAATCAATTTTTCTTCTACTTCTTTTTCATCCAAAAGATCATGATTGTGCACAGCATCAATCGTATTTGCTGTACTGAGGTCAACATCTTTCCCCAACACTGAAATAAGTTCAACAGTTGACAGAGACTTTTATGTTCGTCTATCATTCCCGAAATAAGCTGAATTTTTGTACAAGAAAAATAATTAAGTTTGAAGCATTGTTTATACAATGATATAACAATGCAGGATAAGGCATTATCTCTAAGATGAGATAATTATATTAGGAACGGATATATGAAACACTAGTTCCATGTCTGTAACTCAACGATCGCATTCCAATTGCATTTGTTTTATCATGTTCGGATCATATACTCAGTAAACGCAACATTATTGTAAATTATCAATAATAAGCTATGTAAAAAACTTATCTACATAAGAAATATCCTAAATTGATAAAAGAAAGTTCAAGCAAGATTGAGTAGTAATATACAGTAAAAAAGTATTGTGTAATAATTAAATTAACACAATTCATTACATTATCTTCAAGTTTCAAAAATTAACAAATCCGTATTTACACTCAGATATATATGAAAAATGCAAAAACTGATCAAATAGCATTTCTTCTAACCTCTTTAGTGGCACAATACCAATTTAGATCTAATCGTTTTTTTAAAACAAATATATT
Organism: Teleogryllus occipitalis; assembly: GCA_011170035.1. Lineage (NCBI taxonomy): Eukaryota > Metazoa > Arthropoda > Insecta > Orthoptera > Gryllidae > Teleogryllus > Teleogryllus occipitalis. The sequence goes on along the minus strand of BLKR01001709.1, from coordinate 72,493 downwards.
CATGTAATGTTGCGTTTACGCAGTCGGGACTTATTGGGTTAAGCGATTCAGGAGAATATGGTCACTATCAGACTTAAAGTATCGCTAAAAACGAAAATTGAAATGTATATCATACCCTTATAAAGATACGTACATTCACCACTAGTTCAAAAGAGAAATTATTATAGTCATAAAAATTCACCCACTTTTATTTGCAATTTTCTCCCTCCCTTTTGAGTTGGATATTAAAAGGTTAAGTGCTGAATTATAGGGTTGGAATTTGTTGATCAAAGAGTTCTGGACAAAAATCAACAAAAAAAACTACTTCGTCCGGTAGGAAGTTCGTGCTATAAGCTGACATCAAGATATTCAAAGAAGAAAACAAAATTACGTTAGATGGATTATCATATTCCATACTGACAGATGTAATAGATGAAAAGATGTCAAAGAATTTGTATTCCAACGAATTTGGTTAGCAATTCTATTAGAACTTGTTTACACAAATTATTGACATACGCTTCGTCACAAGAAACATTATTACGAATTGCTTTCATGTTTTAGATACATTTCTTAACCTGCCGATTCTCCTAGTCCAATTACCAAGATAAGAACCCAATGGCTCGTCATCTGCTACTCGGCCAGTTTAATGGGTGGAATATACAAGATATAACGTTTCTTAAAACTACAAAGTAGGCAATTGCCTACAAATTGTAACTATTTCGCCCTACAGATATAATAAAAGGAAAGGGAAACATAAGTCCCTTCGAAAATCTTGAAAGTCCAGCTATTGGAGCAAGCCATAATATTGGCCTTATAAAAATACGAATGAATTACTAACTGTAACCACTCTTAGGCCACACAGAATTATATTGGAAGAACCTACGTGTTATAATTAGTTTCAGAATGCCTTGGAATTAGTTTCAGAATGGAAACTACAAATTTGAAGACTGAAAATTTGGAATGGGCGAAAAAGAAGTAACGTGAACGTATTTTGAAGGCATGGAGAATGAACACACTATATTATGTAAGATACAAAAAAAAATTTACATCATCGAATATCGCGTTTCACTTCATTTTTTGATTGCCACTTACTATCAATTTTTATGTGGTATTTTTCTATCAATAATATCTAATTATTCACTTAAAATAACATTCGTGTACGAGAAAAATTACGAATGATTGTATAGGATGTATAATTTAAAATGTCTTGTCGATAGAAATATAATTTAATGCCTAGCTTACATCAATGTAACATCGAAAAGATCAATCTAATACATTTCAAAATACACAAACGAATGGTAAAAATAAAGGGAACGTCTATAACTGCTTACTACTCATGCATTCCTATTTAATAACCAATCAATAAAGAAAAATATTCTAGTAGCTTAAAAGGGAAAGTAAAAAAATACTTGAATTGAATTATTAGTTGATAACGATACTTCCTACCGTGTAGAGATATCATGTGTAATATCAGGATGGATATTATTAGAAATACAATATTGGAAATTCCCAACCACGAGTTGTCATTAATATTATTCCACTAATGAAATTGCCTCCAAAATGTTTCAGACTTCGCCAATAATTGTGTTCGTTCTCCGAATACACTAGACAGCGCTTTTTATGACCGATGTATCGCACATTGGGATTGGTCGGCAAAGAGAAAATGGTAAGAAAAAGTGATAACTGTTTTTGGGAGGCATTGTCTTGATTGGTGCAAATCAGATGTGTAGGTACACGGTATGGGTGTGAATTTACGAATGGAATAATCAAAATAACATGTTGCGAGAACGAGCAAACAAAGAGGGCGACACGACAGTGACGGGAACGTTGACGTCGCGGTGATGTCCTCCCGATCGGCGAGGGCAGGGGATTGGAGAGTCGAAACTCACGTACATGACTCTTTACGGCCTACCCGCGTCAATCGAAGTTTAAAACCCGTAAAATGAACTCTAAAGACAGGAACCACGCGGTGCTTGTAACTGATGTGATAACAAAGAGCGCCAGAAGTAGACCGCGAATTTTAGGACGAATGTCTATTTAGTTCCTTTAGAAGGTTCTGGAAAATAATGACAGAAGTTTACGAATCATGAAAAGGAGGTCATGTCTGGGTTTCAAATTTTAAAGATTGTTTAGGGGATAGATTAAGATGCTTGATAAGCTTTGACTTGATACTGGTATTATTACTGAATCACATGAAAGTACTAATCAGAATTGATGAGGTAACATTTGAAAAGTTTGTTAAAAATGTAGCATAAAATATTAAGTGAATATATTAATTGGTTTATAAATAATCTAACAATAATGAAAACTTATCACCAATAATATTGTTATACATGTGTATTATTTCACACTTAAAGATTTTTATACAAAAATGTGGGTTTTAAAAAATCATTCTTTATGTTCAGTTTTATATTGTTTCTCTATATGTACGCGTGTTAAATTGTAAATTGTACTCATACTGGATGCATACAGACAACAGAGAGCGAAAACATCATAAGATTCAAAGCCGGACAGGACCCGCCTTCCCAAATGTCAATTTAAAGAACTTTACGATATTTACACTAGCATCCAGAGATAACAAAAAACGGATTTTACACAAAATAAACCATCAAGAATCACAACAACAAAATAACTCCAACTCTATTCACCTAATTAAATCATTGGATACTACCAGCAATACAGACTACGAAAGACATACTATCCATCAGTAATGTACTGGAAGAAGTAATAAATAAAATTATTTGCGTCATAACTTTTTTAACTGAACTATTTTAATTACAACAGGGGACCAGTACGCACCTCGACTAAAGCGTTGAAACGGACTTGGACGAAGAGATCAAAAATGTAATCTTATTCAATACCTGGAAGTCTCCCAAATTGACACTTTTAAAACACTGTCCAGCCACCAACTCGGCATATCTGATTAGCATACGTAGAGAACCAACCGAGAGACAAGTTCGCGGAACAGCTATAACTAATATGTAAATGTCTGTAATCAGATGAGCATACGTACAGACGTGTCACATACAAACACATCGGGCAGTGCGCTATGGAAGCAATTAAAAGAATATATCTACATAAAAATACTAACAGTCACATCATGCCGAAATAATCAAGATGTTCTGAAAACTACCTATAAGTCATATATTAGACCAGTTTTCCAAGTTTGGAAGTGAAGTTACTACCGCAGCTAGTAATAGTGCAGCTTAAATACTCAACCTTGCACAATATACTTTTTTAAAAGAAATTAGAGGGGAAAATCCAACTTCCACATTGTAATAGAAGCACAAACCCAAATCATACCCTTTAAAGTACAGAACCCCTTGTAAAGCATAAAAACATGTAATAGTAATATTAATAAAAGTTTCATTATTTGAAAAATTGTTCCTATACTTAACATAAACAAGAAGACATTTTCAAATGGATCGCAATTGATGATTTTCCAGATGAAATTCAGGGCAATAAAATAAAACCTGTCATAGGGATAATCTTGATAATGGTTTAAAAAATTTAAAAATGTAAGTTCCCTCACTACGATAGTTTTGGAATATTGTATTGCTGACTACATGGTGAGACAAAAGTGTGAAGTTACAAACCTAGCATTGAAAATGGCGACTATGATGATGGACAGTAGCAGAAATAAGCACGGTGAATCCCGTAACATACAATACAATTCTGAGCGTTTTACTTGAAAGTCATAAATAAGCGCTGAAAATTTTATTTTTGTCGACAGAAGATAAGTTTCACAAAAGATGGTTGTAGATGGTCATTTATAAAATCTCAGAAGAGGTAGTACATATTGAATATTGATTGATAGCAGCCGCTTCCACTGGGTTTAGAGTATTTTACTTGAGGGTCATTAACTCGTCATTGTTTTGTAACTGTATGTAGGATTATTTTGGAATGAAAATTATTTTGAATCTATTAAGTGTCTTATTATTGTGTCTTAGTCAAATCTCAACAATTGAGCAATGTCGCCATCAGGCAAAAAATTTATTGATACCGCTAAATTCGTATTTTTACATATTTCAATATCGACAAGACATTTCTGAGTAATTTTTTCTCTCTTGAAGTGGCTCTAATTTAGTAATGGATTAAGGAAGGATCATTTTATTCCCTGAAAATTGAACGGTCAAGACGAGGAGTCCGTGAAAAGAACTAGATGTGGGTTCATGAATTTTTCGAAACAAAATCCAGTTAAGAGTAGACCGTTACCAGAGTTAAAGGTAATGAGTACCAATGTCATTGAGGGCGTAAGAAGATAAAATCTCAGTGGCAAAGAATACGTACGAGAGCCCTTTCGAGCTCTATCAGGTCCCTCAAAAAAACTAATTTGGGTAGCGGATCTTCGTCAGTTACTCTGTTCTGGTCCACAGAGAAGAAATGTTAGCAGAACTTTAAAGAAAGTCACGCTGGGCGACTGGATGTCGCAAGGCTTCGAAGCGTTTTCTAACATAGCGGCAGATACGGGAAACTTTTAACCTGTGTCAGTGGAGAGCGGTTAACCTCTGGTAAACCAAGGCGCGCGGCTCTGCTCCTCCTAGGGCTACTGCAAATTAAAGCCGCATCGGAGGGCGCCATACTTGGGGGAAGTTTGGGGAACCCGAGGGGATGCCCATTTCTTCAGTGAACAAATCAACGCTAGCGATGGAGAGGAGAATTGATTATGTCTGACATGACTGCATACCATAGAAGGAAAAGAAACGGGTCATATTGGAGAACTTCAGCAGAAGGCTCTTAATTGAAAGGAGACAGTTTTATCTAGAAAACACTCTAAAAGAGGAACGCTCGTGCAGCCAAATGAATTCCATCAGTATAAGTAAAATATTTTCAGACGCGAGGATGAATCTTCTAAAGGCGCAAGTGAGACTAGATAGAGTTAACAAAACTTTTTAACCGGAGTTAAAAAACGTAGTCCTGTAGCACCAAATGAAGACCCAATAGCAACAAATGAAGAAAGTTACCAAGAGATTGCAAGAACGTAGAAGGTATTCAGGTACCTATCTGCCAACACAGTATAAAAGGTATTTGTGAGGCAACAAAGTTACAATATCAAGAAATATAGAATTTAAGACCAAAAATACACACATTCATTTACGGTGCCAATGTCTATGAGATCCTTCGCAAAATGCATCAACGTATTTCCTTAAATGTTATAGAAACTGCTCTCGAAGAGGTTGCAGATTAATTTACTGCGCTGAAGTAGCTACTTGTCGAAACCTTGGTTACAAAATACGAGTGAGAAATTCTCTTAACCGAAATCCCTACGAAAGACAATGCCTCCTCGATGGTTAAAGAAAATCAAATTGCTCCAGATAGTCGAGATATCTCGTTTAATGCACAGTGCTTCAGAAACAAGGGGAGAACTCTTAAGAACACTCTGGCAACTATTCCTATGATCCTCAGACGTTAAGAAGAACATGATGTGAGGATTCCAACACGTTCCAAAATACTGTTGAGAGGATGTAGGTAACTATCTATGTATTTTCTTGTAATGTTTGTGATCAATATTTTTTATTATGCTATTATGTTGTATAAGGGTATATTTATAATATAGTTGACTTCACGTTTAACACCCATCCTGAGGATGCAATAAAAATATTCCCAAACGTCGGAAAAATGTTTTATTATTTCTAACGCACTTCAACAAAATCCCGCAAACTACATTTCATATTTCTATTTCATGGACATAAATTCTACAATGGTTAAATACAAGACTTACAGTACATCTGGCGACAGGATTATAAACTACGAAAACCCTCTTCTGAAATTTATCAGTAATATGCACTCAGGGAAGAACCGGTTAAAGGGACAACAGGTCAAAGTTCCACCACCTTCTTGTAGAAAAGTTTTCTCCCATGAAAGCGAAACTATCGCCGCCGGGAGTGCGGCGCAACGTTCAGTTCGCCTAATTTTCTCACAATAAACAAATGTTCTCACTGGAAGAGCGACTCTATCGCTGAAATACAGAACGTCTCTGGAAGAAGTCTGATTTGTCAACAGTTACGTCTATTGATAATTTTGGACTATTTATGTCACCTCTGTATTCATTTTACGAAAATCCATATGGGGTGACAAGAAAGAAAATGCCGATTTCCGATATCAACTCTTTCACAAACTGAGCAATAAGCAATTCAAGAACACTTAATTAGAAAAACACATTGTATTAGGAAGTGATTTGTTGAATATGATAATTTCGAAACAAAACTAGTATGTTTTCTGGTTTTCGTTTAATAAGTTTCAACAAACCTAAGACATGAGCAAACGTGAAACGTCTCTATCAGTGGGATTTTTAGTGTGAATCACTGAAGAGTCACCAGACGAAATTGAAGTGCACATCTGACACCCTAGAAGCACTCACATTTTAAGAGAAGAGTAAAGAAAAGAAAAGAAAAGAAAAGTATGCAAAAAATTCTGTTATCAACCATTAGTAGCAAAAAAGTTCCATTTATTTGAGGAATTGGACATTAGTTGGTGTCCTATGCAAAGAAAATTGAATGGTATTGAGTTATTACTAAAAAAGTTTGGACAATTTTAAATTCCAATAAAATCATTGTAATGTAATGAAATATTGTGAATTCATGTACTGTACATTAAGATCCTACTTCTTGCATTGCATATTTATCTGTTGTTAATATGTATAGGGCCATAGATTCAAGGAAATAATATTGAAAGCCTTTAATATCAGCTAAATATTTGTTTTCTTGATGGCAACAATTTGAGCACTATTTTTTGTGTTATATGTCTTTGATACACACTCATGAAACTGTGAAAGTGAGCAATGTTACTTTCAACAGGGCAAGAAATATTGTGTGTACCAATGGGATCCTTTATGAAGCATTGATACATTAATCAGAACATGCAAAGACATACCAACAACCAGGCATTGTTTGAAGAGCTTCCATCACATTCATTTTGACAGCACAATTTTCTCAGAATTTTTCAAAGCCCCAATAGTTCAATAATTAGTTAGTTGAAAACTAAAACATTAATAAAAATGTGTTTAAAAATTTGTAACAAAGAGATACAAAATAAATCAATAAAACAAAAAGAACAAGACAACAAATTTGGGAATGAAGCAACAACAGTAAGAACAGCACATACAATATCATCAATACGGTCATAAGCAAAGTGATTCATAATGTTCATTAGGGGCAAGAAATTCCTTTCAAAACACTTAAAACATTCAAATAGGAGAAGAAAATAGTGTTAACCTTATGCCAACATTGGACTGTATAAAACATTACATACAACTGGTAAAACAAAAATTGTGTAAATTGCTGTTGAGAAGCAACTTCAAAGAGTTTATTATATAAAATTGAATGAAACCCCTTAAAAATTCAAAAATCACCACGTTCACTTAAAATGATTTCTGAAATGATAAAATATAGAGGAATCTTTTTAGAATTCAGAGTGCATCATCTTCTCCACATGTGCAGAAAAGATTGTGAAGTATGAAATGAATGCAAAATAGCAAGTCTTTTCAATATTTAAGAAAGGAGAAAATGGAAATGCATCCAAAAAGATTTCTACTGCAATACTAAAGATGCTATTCAAACAAATTAACATCATTTGATAAATAGTAAACACGAGTATGTAAAAAGTTATTTCTTATAGAAATAATAAATGATCATCTTCTAACATTGAATGGCTAAAATGATAGAAATATGTAGTCTTCTTCAAGAGCTGAACTTAAAATATTAAAACAAATTCAGAGCATGGAACATAACAAATATACATTTAAATGTATTTTATTATTTTCGCGAGTGTCAAATAATCATATTTCAGTACTTAGTCTTGGGTAACAAAATCAAATATAATATTAAATAAATATAGTGCTAAAGTATATCATGAAGTTAAAAACTCATTCGCAAGGCAGATTAAGAAATAATATTTATTATTAATTTTTAAATGAAACATAACTACATTAGTCACAACAAAGACATATGTCAACAAACTAAAGTGGAAAATAAAGTAATGTGGCATTAAAGATTAGGCCATGTAAATAGTCATTATTAATTGAAATTGAAAAATAATATCTTGGTTTATGGATTAGATAATATTACATCTACCAAAATAAAGTATGATGAAAGGAAAGAAGGATTGAAGGAAAATTGAAGGAAAGATTACTTAGAGCACCATATAATAAAGTTTATCAACAAACAGTAACAAGAATATTGGAAAGATTACCTACAAGTTGGAGACCAATGAATAAATAATCCATCTATCTCCAGACGAAAGTATATTTTGATCATAGATTAATTCAGCAGAAGATATTTCAGTGAATTTATTAAAAAATCAGAGCCTCTGAAAAATCAAAGGTTAGTGAAGAAATAGAAGAGTTGATAGAAAGGGAGAACAAAACTGAAAAAAGAAAAAGTTAAATATTTAAGATCAAACAAAATTTGACACTTTACACAAGATTTACACATTATTGTAAAAGTGAAGTTATAAAACAAGAATTCACAACTATTTACCCATCACAGAGAAAGAGAATTGCAGAGTAGGGTAATAAAACTAATATTCACAGCAAGTGTTATCCTCAGAGCTTCCAACCTGGCATTAAAATTTTTGACAGTAGCTGTATCAACAGCAACATATTTACCTAATTTGACATACAACAAAGCAAAAACAAAATTCCAATGGAAATGTGGAGAGATAAAAAACCTTCAGTGAGACATTTAAGAATATTCAGATATAAAATATTCTTCACAAAAGAAGACATTAAAAAACATAAATTTGATAAAAGAGGTAAACAAGGTATTTTTGTTGAATACTCACGAACAAGGAAAGTATATTGAAGAAAACAAGATGGCTGAAAGCAGAAATGTATATCTTGAAAAAGAACATTGATACTGTAAAGATTTAACTGAAAAATTTCAAAAAATCAACACATTAGATTACATAAATATTCATAATTCTTCATCAAGAAATAATAATAATAATAATAATAATAATAATAATAATAATAATAATAATAATAATAATAATAATAATAATAATAATAATAATAATAATAAAGGGGCTCAAGGGGTGCGATGTGCCAGACATAAACCTCTCGCGCCCAACTCTTATCTCACCCTTCACACGGGGAGCCCTGTTAAGTCGGAAACCCACTCCAAGGTTGCGGTAACCAGCCCCTTCGGCGGAGTGGCCCGGCGAACTGATGAGAAGGAGGTCTTGATAGGGCTACTAGAGAGTAACTCTGAGAAAGGTCTATCAGGATGGTATAGGTCACCCAACTGGACCAGTACCTAGAGAGTCGGTGGAAGAACCAGTGGAATGGTCAACAGCAGCTCTCTTAGCCTATAAGGTTACAGTTGGACCGCAGGTGAGGATTTCACCTCACGTGCCTGGCTGACACGCGGACCCAAGCCATAAATACCAGAGATTCTTCGACTGGTGTTTATTACCGGGAAACCGGAGAAGATTGTTATGAGCAGGTTATTAAGGAATAGAGTCGCTGGCGATCGATCCTCGCAAGATCGCGCAGTAGGGTCTGGCACCGCGCCAACTGTGTCAAATGAGCTACCTGTGCCAGTGGATAATGGTGAACCTAGTGCAGATCAACAGTCTAGGCGCGGCGCCATACTACTCATGGCTACCGCAGAGACAGCAGCTTCATCTGCTGAAGGCCGGAGTGGCTTGAGGTCCCCACCTGTAGGGTCCTCCGTCATATCAAGGCAAACTAGCCAACGCATGAGATGGACAAAAGAGATGAATATCTCCATAATGCATGCGTACTATATTAGCACGAAAGTGGAAACGGAGTATGAAGGGTTTAGAGTAAGGATGCTCGCGGAATGGAAAAGAATGTATCCAGATAGCACACTGAATGAGCAACGAGTTTGCAGTCAGTTAAATTCTATTCAAAGGCGACGTGTATTTTCAGATGCCGAATTGAATAGACTTAAACAACAAATAACTATGCAACTGCAAAGTATCACACCATCAGAGACCACTCCATGGCGAGGAACATGAAGAAGAAGGAAGACTTCTTGAAAGATATCATGTAGCTGAAAATCAAGTTTGTCCAATTAGTAATGTACCTCTTATCAATGAATTAAAGGAAAGCTACCAGAAATACCGTATTATGTACGAAGGTGTCCCATTGCAGAAATGACCTCGTATACCTAAGATCATTGGGAGTGCGAAGTTTTACGCTGCTTGTAAAGAAATGAATTCCATAGTTGAAAATACATTATCTCATATGATTTCGTTGGAAGAGCTGTCTGACGCAGTTCACAGTGCCGCTTTGGCAGTTTGCTCTGTTTTGGGCAGAGAAATTAGACAGGAAAATGGCAGAACATCCAAAGACTCCAGCTCTAAAAATGAATTCGTACCAACATGGAAGAAAATAATCATTTCCAAAATTAATAAATCCAGGAAGAAAATCAGTCATCTAGCAGCGTACTTCGCAGGGAAAGGAAAAGTACCTAACAAAGTGAGAAATGGGATCCGATCAATCGCTAAAAGAATGAAGTTGCGAATGAACCTTAAGGATCTGGATAAGAGATTGAAAGATGAAGAGGAACGTCTGAAACAGAGAATAGCTGCACTCGGTGCGAGAATTAGGCGTTATGATGAAGCAGCAAAGAGTCAGCCTTTGCTTTCGACCAGAAGAAATTTTATAGACTGCTGCAGAATAACAATGAAGACCATCAAGGGCAATTTCCGAGTAGCAAATCACTGGTTCAGTATTGGACAGATATCTGGGCTAAACCAAAGCAACACGATGAAGGAGCTTACTGACTGCAGAAGGAAGTAGACGTTTGTCTTAACATCGACGAGATGACTCCCTTTGAAATTTCCCTTGCTGATATCAAAACAGCAGTACAGAGAACACAGAATTGGAAGTCGCCAGGACCAGATGGTATCCAAAATGTATGGTGGAAGTATTTCACTGCCACGCACCCATGCCTGACTCGGCTGTTCAATGAAGTTTTGCTAGATTCAACTATATTCCCCAAGTACCTGTTGACAGGCAGAATGTATATGGTGCCCAAAGCTGGTGATATATCCCAGCCAAAAAATTATCGACCGATCACTTGCCTGCCAACACTATATAAAATTATGATTTCCATAATCTCTTCAAGAATGTACAGTCATTTAGTCGACCAGAACATTTTGGCTCCTGAACAGAATGCGTGTCGCAAGGGAAGTATGGGATGCAAGGAATTATTATTGATTGATAGTGAAATTATGCAGCAAGTATAGAAGAACCAGCGCAATCTTTCTGTAGGCTGGATAGATTACAAAAAAGCCTTTGATTCGGTACCTCGCTCATGGCTTTTAAGAGTACTTGAATTGTATAAAATCGATCGAAGACTGATTGTTTCATTGAAGAACTGCATGTCAGAATGGAAACTGATACTTGACTGATATAAAACTGATAAAAGACTGATAAAAAACTGATACTTGACTGAAACTTGACTGATATAAAAAACAAAATATATTCTTGTTCCACTTTACGTGCAAACCATTGTTGCCTTGGGTGATTTTGAGAACCCCGGCATCAGTGCATATCTACAGAAAATAGGAAATAATAATGATAATAATTATAATAATAATAATAATAATAATAATAATAATAATAATAATAATAATAATAATAATAATGACAACAATAACAATAATAATACATTCACCATTGAATTTGAAGAAAATGATCAAACAACTGATTTCATTAATGAAGACATAAATACTGAATGTTCAGAAAAATTCAACATCACTTATCAAGATGTCAAACATTCCAATAAATACTAAGAGAAAAGCACAAAGCATAACATGAAATCAACATGAACCTAATATGGTTAACTTAAATAAATTGTCTAGAGAAAGAAAACCACTTGAAAGATACCAAGCGTGAACTACAAATGAAATTATTCCACGAAATTTTAAAGAAGAAAATATATCTAAAGATAAAGAAGAATGGGATGAAGCAATTAATAAAGAACTACTCTCTTTAAAGATAATATTGGGTGAGTAATAGCTGATAAACCTGACTATAAAGATATCATGAAAGAAAAATGGATATTTAGTTTAAAGGAAGTGGAAGGAAGAAAAAAGTGTAAAAACAGGCTAGGAGCAGAGGGATCAAAATTGAAATTGGAAAACAATTATGAAGATGTTTTTAGTCCAGTAATGATAGCTGAATCATTTAAATTGTTATTGTCAATAGCTATTTTTAAAAACCACAGTGTAAAATTCATAGATCTACAAACAGCCTATTTAAATTGAAATAGGGAAGTTTACATTCAAGAGGAATAGGGACTCTTACCAAAAGGATTAAATATAGAAGGTGGGAAAGTGCTTAAAATATGTAAAAGTTTGTATGGAGTTCCTGAAGCAGGAAAATGTAGGTATAATAAGCTTTTAAATATTTAAAATAAAATGGGATTGTAGAGACCAAATTTGTATCCTTCCATATTTAATATAAACTATAATTAAAAATTAATAGCTTTACAATAGTATGTTGATATTGCATTATTTTTGGAGAAACAAATGAAGAGATGCCTTTCTTTGACCATTCAAGGAATGTTTTCTTGAACCATTCACTATAGGCAAAATAAATTTCTATAGTTTCAAATTAATATTACCGTATTTTGTCTTCTTGCTGGTTTCTTAACCACTAGTTCTGTCTTCCAGCGTCTAATCTTCTTTTCCAGTCTTCTCTGTTCTTTCAGAAATCAGGAGGTAATGGCCACATCTCGATTACCTCTCTGATCTGGTCGTTCCACCCTGGTCTTAGTCTTCCTCGTTTTCTCCTTTCACTGGGTTGCTATTTTATTGATATTTCGGCCCCTAAAATTTTTCTTCCTTTAATGAGTTGGGTTTCACATTCCTTTCAATAAAAATCTTGTTTCCTTATTGTTGTTCCCAAGTACTTTATGTCCTCTTCTGTTTTTATTATTTTTGCAGTTTCTGTAATGAGTGGTGCTCTTTACTTGAAATAGGTATTAAGGAAGAAGCAGTGAATAACCACAAAGAATTTCAGATTATAGACCTCTCCAGAACTTCTTTCACATACCCCTTTTCCTTTTTCCAATTCCTGATTGTATTCAGTATCATTTCCATTCTCTAATCATTTCATCTACTTTGATGTTGATTATTGTTGGTCAAATACTTTATCTTGGTTTCATTCCTTGTTTTGTCTGCATTTCCAATATAAATAATTTACCATCATCAATTTTCATTCTGGTGTTATTATACAGACTTTTAAAACCTAATTGAATGTTTTTTATTATATATCATCACGCATTTCCTCAGATTTTATCAAATACATTCTCAAAATCTACAAAGGTTTTTTGTGCGTTTCCAAAATTGATTTTGAATTTTTTAATTATCTCTTTTAATGCCATGGTATCATCTGTGCATGGTCTTACCTTGTTGAAATATTCATCTTCTTCTGTTAAATTTGTATCAGAAATATTGCTAGTCTTTTATCAACTATTTTACCTTAAAATTTTCAAAGCGGAATTCATAATACAGATCCTTTTTTATTTAAGTTACATGGTAAGCTAATGAATTCATACTCCATTTGTAAAAGTAACAATCCTTTTCTTTTTAATTGCAATATTTAATCCTTCAAAGTTATTATTTTTAATAATACTATTTTAGATACAATAATTTCCATTAGATCTACTTCATGACCAGCCACATGAATAGGATTAGAAATTGATTTATTAACCTTTATTCTATTAATATCCTCAAAAGATAATATAATATCCAAAAAGGAAGCAATAAAATTTTTTATTGTTCAAGCTATAGCTTCATCAATACCTTTGATTTTCTTATCTTAAATTTCATTACACACCTCATAAATGAAAATATTTTCAACTCAATTATTTCCATCACCTTACTTTTAAAAATAGGCGCTTCACCTTCTCACATATGATTTTCTGCTGTAATAGAAGATCTATTATGACTTAATTCTTTTATTTTAATAACATGACAAAAACTGGTTCCATTTATTATTTTATCCTATTTTAACATACTACCAACCCATCATAACGTTTGTAATGTTATCATCAATCTTCATTGGATAAATTGGAGTTCTAAATCAAACATCAACACATAAAATTATAACTTACTCTTCCATTAATCATATCAGTTGAATACTATTAGGACTGATAATATCAGAAAACTTTTGACAATTCTATTTCATTATCTAGTAAATCTTATCAGCAACCATTCTTTTAATCTTCTTGAACATATCATCTCAACACTCTTATCAAATCTTTTTAGATGAAACTGACCAACAAATATTTTTTTTCATACCAGTCAGTTTAATATCACTAGGAGGTTTATTCCCTTTCTTAGGATTATTACCTAAGTGAATTATTCTTCAAAACTCATACTATAATGATATATAATTTTTAGTGTTAATCATAATAAAAAGTGAAATAACTTCCATTCAATTCTCTGTTAACAAGAATTTCATTGAAATTGAAATTGAAATTGAATTTGAAAACATGCCAAATTCTTTTTTTGCAGAAACGATGTACACAAATCTATCTACGACACAAGAACATTACCATTGAAGAACTGAAAAGCAGTTGAAACAAAAAAGTATTTGCACAATGTTTAAAAGAAAACCTAAGAATTTTCAATTATCTGATGTTAAAACAGCAGAATTACAACAAAAATCCGCATTTTCATTAACATGCTACAAGAAATGTGAACATAATAGAACTTTAAACACAAAATTAGTTTTATATAATTAATTTAACTTTAACTCCCTTTGATACTTTATTTAATCCTGATTAAAATAATATCTATTCATATTTAGAAACAAACCCAATTATTTAATTCATTATCCTATGATACAAATGAACAATTAAAAAGTTGAAATTTAATTTCACGCAGGAAACAACAATGTGTCAGCAACAAATATTTGAACAAACAACAGAAAAGAAATTAACAAGACCAGGTTTCAAAACGGCATTTACAAAGAAATTTCATCATTTAAATCACATCTTCAAAAACCTTCATTCCAATTCAGAATCAACTGAAGATACATTTTTAGTTGGATGTATTTCCTCTTTCTTCTTTCTTAAATATAAATAGACCTTTGTTATTTCCCATTCAACTGGTATTTTAAAAGTTTCACTAGACATATGAGGAAGATGATGCATTCTGAATTCTTAAAGTATTCCTCCATGTTTCATTATTTTGTGATTTTTTATAACTAATTAAATTTTGTAACTCATTAATTCTGATCGACCCCGTGCTGTTGTTCCTTATAAGCAATTTCCACAATTTCTGGATTGTACCACAGTTTTCAGTGTTTTATCCAGTGCAGTATTTATATTACATTAACTTTAACAGTATTTCTTTTTTGTCTGTTTTGATGTTTCATTTGTTTGAATGCTGTAACTTGCCTCACTCGGATTCCGCTTATGAACGTACCCAATGTTATCCTATGTACTTTTCTTACTGTAACTTTTGTTTCATTCCTCAATTAGTGGTATTTTTCTTTGGCTTCTATTTATTCCTTTTATATCTCATTGTTCCCAATTTTTAAACATTTTTTAAATTATTTTTTTGTTTTTCACCTAGCACTTCCTTAGCTATCTGTTTGATCGCATTTTTTACATTTACCACCTCTTGTGGAATTATAATATAATGAATATTGGTTAATAGGCACCAGACTACAGAGTCTAAATTACCTCTTTGAAGTGAAAATCTTATTTCATTGGGAGTAAATGGGCGACGTAAGTTCGAAAGAAAATGATACCTACATTAACACTGCCTATTTCAAATCAAGCAAGCATTGTCAACCAAGATTCTCAGATAATGGTGGAATGGAATTGTAACTTTAAGGTACATATATATTTCTATCATGAGTTGTAAAAATAGATATGCATATATTAGTTTATGTGCATTTCTATTGGTCATAATGTACAAAACTTGGCCATAAACCAGCCCAAAGTTATGTTAATGAAAATAAATTGTAAAATTCCTCTAAAATCTTATGTCAAACAAGATAAACAATGATTTCATCTTATATCATCAGTTTCATTCCTTTCAATTCAAATTCTAATGTTATTAAGTGGTTATAGAGGCCTGGGCTTCCAAACTCATTATTTTGTATTCCTTTGTGCTTTTTTTATTGTCAAAAAGTACCTATTAAAAAAGTTTAAGTTATTTTATTAGTTTTTAATACTCAATTAAGCACTGCAAATTCGTATTAAAATTTCAAAAAATAATATTTACTATGTTGCCAATTCATTGAAATAATTTTAATATAGTCTTGAAGTGTCAGTAATGGTCATTAATTAGAAATTGTAGAATTAATTGTTGTGTAGAATTCCCATATGTTTTAAGCGTACAGAATTTTGATTACCATATTTAAATTGAGACTAAAGCCTATCATGTTCTGTAAATAATTGAATAAAATAATAATACATTCCTCAAAAAAAAAAAGATAAACTGCTGTAAAACACTTTCTACTTTTTAATTTTTTTTGTTTTTCAACAATTATCACTTTAATTATATTTTCAAATATTATTGAATTAATTTTATTTTTCAGCCAGTTTTTCGCACAGGTGATGGAAATTGATCACAGAAAGTCATGGATATCATGAATTCTAAACGCCTATTGCATTCTATGACAAGATCATGAACATGTATTTGAAGGTGATGCTAATACACATTTCTCTAATTTTGCAAGCATCATGGACTTTTTTGATTTCATTCGTATTTATCATTCACAAAATGTATATAAATTAATGGTTCAATTTTTTTAGTGTGTATCATTTTTGACCAGGCAAGTTATTTTAAAATTCTCATTAGGTAATATAACTTGTGTTATAATTCTGTTAGTTGCAATGTGTACTATGAAGTTGTGCTCTCAGAATGACTATAAATGAGTATGAGTAATAAAAAAATTCACATTCTCACAAGAAAAGTGTCATTAACTCCAAAATGCTGGTTTTTCAGGACATTGATTTACAATTAGATTTCTGAATCAAGTTCATGGAGAATGACAATCTGTAATTTCCTTTTGAAAGATTATTAATTTTTACTTTGCTTTCCAAGGAAAAAAGGTTTCAAGTTTTTCATAATTTAGGGTTCTCCACAGTGTGCTGTTCGTGACATATCGTATGGATAACATTGCATTCTCAAACATGCAATGATTTTGGCTATTTTTCATCTTCAAAATTACCAGAAAACATATTTCAGATTGTGTTAATGATTCTTGGGCAAGGAAATGTCATTACTGTTGAAATAAAACAGTTCAGTATCACTAGACATGATTCTCATGCCCTTTAAAATGCTAAAACCTGCATACATATGCCAGATAAAATTTGACAAATCATGCACAATCAAATTTGGTATTTTTTTTTCATTGCATTTTGTAACAGGAACCAATAAACAATTTTACTCAGTCAAATTCATCCTTTTGTGAGAAATAAAACATTTTGAACATTCTACTACATTACTAGATGTAATTGGAGCATATTTGTAAGATGAAATCTGAGCCAATGTGTGGTCAAATTCTGCATTTTCTGCTCTTGAACCTCAAATGTGTTTTTCTTTATATTTCATAGAAGTTTCAAATCAGAATTTGAATTTATTGGTTTAAATAATTTTTCCTTGGCAGTCACACTCACATGTCCAAACACTAATTTCAAAGACATTGTAATATCTTCAATAATATCTAATAGAGGTAATCCTGCTTCAATAGAGGTAACCTTGCTGTTTTCAAAAGAGGTAATCCTACTGCTTTCAATTTCTGATTTGGTATAGGCAATTTCACAAAATTTAATAAAATATGAATTTTTTTTTTTTACATACATGGTTTTATAACATATTTTATTTTATTTTTTTGCATGCAAACAGACTAAGAGTCTGCACCTAATTATTTTCCTCTCCCTTGTATATTTGACAGTTACCAGTGATACTGAGTAGTGCCAGTGATACTGAGATCTCTGTGTGTGTGTGAAATTAATCAATAGTATTCGAAGAATATAATCCCAAATTTTGAAGCAATCCACATTAGTATGCATTTAATAAAATAACTTGCCAAAGTTAAAAGTCACTTCAGTACTGGTTATTAATTTGCTAAAAAAACGTATTATTTGACTCATCCAATAAAATGAAGGCCAATCATTTTTTCCAATGCTAAAGTGATGCGTCTTCTCTCACCTTACACAATACTAAAACTATGATTTATCCCGACCTCTCACTACATTTATTCGCTGTTGTCGAGTGCACATTCTTCTCTACAATTTTGTTATTGTTGCATTCTGGTGATAATAACAATAGTTCACTTATGTCATTAACATGTTGGGAGTGCAGGCCAAAGAACTTATACATTGGCAAATGGGCAAAGAGGTTTCTAAGCAATGAGATTGATTCAAATTCAGCAAGTAAATCAATGCTGGACAGAATTATACATTTTAATTTCAGTTTTTAAATTAATTTAACTAATTTGATCTGATTTTTATTGTACATTTAGATTACAGAAATTGAAATAACAGAAGTAAAAAATATAAATGTGATTTATGTTGGTGATTTCTTCCATATACTTTTTTGATTTTAATAGTATGTAAACTATTTATGAATTCATTGTAATTGTATACTAAGTGTTAATTTTATGTAGATGAATTGTGTGCTAGTGAATGCAAGAACCCTAAGGAATAATGAAGGGACTAATAGAATTGAACCTTTTGTAATCAAAATTAATATAAACGTAAAACAAGAATATTAAATTTGTCAAATGAAAGGTTAAAAGAAATAAACAAAAAATACATTCAAAAAATAATTTTCAGTTACATATTTGGCCATAATTCAAATAAATCTTGGCATTTTTATAAAAAAATGTGAATTAAATTTGTGTCTTTGGGATCAGTAATCAAATTCGCTATTTATATGTATTTGTGAAATAGTTTTAAAGTAGCTTGTTTGAAATAATTACCGATGTCTCTAAACATGTTCTTAGCCTCCTTATGTATTTAATCCATCTGAATACATAAATGATTGTGTACATCAATGTTTCATTATCATTTGTTAGCAATTAAATTTATGTGTGTGTGTGTGTTTGTGTGTCTCTCTCTCTCTCTCTCTCTCTCTCTCTCTCTCTATATATATATATATATATATATATATATATATATATATATATATATATATATATATAATGTGCATTACATTATATTATGTACATGTATAATAATATAAAGTTATGTACCATAATAACAATCAGACTACAAAATTTAAAGGTTTTTGAGGCTTTTTGTGTAATTTAATGTGAAATTTAATTATCACTAAATGCGTAATTTTTAGGCAATTATTTCCATTTTTACGGTGTCTGTGTAGGTAAATATACAGATCTGTTGTTGGATCAAAAATAAATAATGAATATTCTATTTATAAAGAGTACTACGCATAATCCATCCTATACCCGTCAACGATCAGTAACTTGTAACACCAATAAGAAATGCTTAAATAAGGCAACACGTACGGCTGGCCCTTCAAACAGTATAGCTGTGCACGCCGACTCGGAAGGCCGGCTCCTTCTATCGGTTTCGTCCGGATGCGTCATGACGGTAGGCTGGCTCCTCCAACCAGTGTTACTCGCTTACGCCGAGTAGATATCAACGCTTCCGACAAGGTTGCTTGGGCTCGGCAGCTTCCATCCGAGCACTTCTCACAAGGTGAATTCAGAGGGGTGCAACAAGGGACTCTTCAAGATGCAACTTTTTGTTCCAACAATATCCGTCACGAAACAGGAACAGTGATCCTGGTTGGGTCTATTTTATCATGCGTTCCCTTGTTATAGTATAATGGATCAAGTATACTGCAACTGTTCTTTTTTCTCCGTGCAGTTTACAATTACTTCTTGACACAAATTTAATTATATGCCTAAGTCAAAGTTTCAGGGAAACGTTCAAAATCAATTCATTGCTTAACTACAATTTTCTTTCTTCTTCTTTTGTAACATAATTTAATACTTATTCTCCAAGTAAGAAAAAAGTCGTTCGCCAATCAAGAACGTCTTTTCCTCTTTAAGGAACAAATTTTATAAGGGTAAAAAACCTCTATCTTCATAATTGTAGTTGTAGGAAGACGCCGAAAAACATTTAGAACTTTCACAAAATTCGAAAAATCATTATTTTCAACAAAAATTAAACCTGCGCCATCCTCTTATACGTCCTTCACACTATCCAACAACAAAATTCAATCGAAAACGATGGGACCATTTGTTTCAAAATTCTTAAAAGATCCCAAGGTCTTCATGTAAAGTACCCGCAAAATAAAAAGAAACATTTTCAAATACAAAGGGCCGCGAAATCAGCCACGTCGATTGTGGAATATCAATTTCGAAAAAAATCGGCTGAACGGTTTAGCCGCTTGCGTTGTTCACGGACGGACAGACAGACGTTTTCCCGTCATTCAATTTTTCAGTATCAAGGATCCCCAAAACATGGATTCTAGCTACATCACGTGCATGAGAAATTTTTATAAATTTAGCAACTGGATATATCCAATTCTTCGTTGCCAGAGCCCTGTAATATGAATTTTGATGCCGACAATTCGCCGTTTTTTTCGCGCAGCATTACATAACATTCTCTCT
Organism: Teleogryllus occipitalis; assembly: GCA_011170035.1. Classification (NCBI taxonomy): domain Eukaryota; kingdom Metazoa; phylum Arthropoda; class Insecta; order Orthoptera; family Gryllidae; genus Teleogryllus; species Teleogryllus occipitalis. Next base: position 51,930 of record BLKR01001709.1, on the reverse strand, counting down.
ACTGAGTAATGAGTACCGAGAAAATTAAAAAGTAGGAGAGCTTTAAAAAGAGAATTAGCGATAGTCCCAGAAAATGATAAACAATGTCAAGTTCTCATCTACAGCAGTCCCCTCTGAAGATTTTCTGCGGAGCACGACCGCACCCCAAACCATGACACACCACCCTGCAGTCGAATTCAAAAACACTTAAAAACACATAAATAAAAATGTTTAAAAAATCTTTAGTTTTGTAAGAACATATTTCTATTCTGCGTATATTTAAACTAAGATTTAAAATTAACAGTTTAGATTGATCAATTTGAAAATTAGCAACAGATTCAATAATTACATAGAGTTCAAGGTCATATGGCAGTAATTAAATAATTAAATTAAATCAAACAGGCATTGCTCATGTACGTAGAAAGAAGAATTATTGTGTATATATATATATATATATATATATATATATATATATATATATATATATATATATATATACGTACACTGTCCAAACATACTAAGTGGAAAACAATAAATATCAGTCTGTGTAGTGAAAGCACATATTTATCACCGAATATCTTGCTGATATCAAAATATTACATTAACATGAGAAGATACACTTGCAAACGCGCATAAGACTCAATGATACCATAGTGCAAAGATCATACGGCAGAATGAGGGGATACACATGCAAATGAGCGTAAGACTCAATGATAATGTCGCGGCTGTGAACACCTTTTGAAGTGCGCGCCTAGAGGGCAGCGCTCGGCGGCAGTTAAAGGAGTCGGCAGAGGCAGCGGAGCATGGAAAACGCCGCCCAATCCCAACTGACGAGCTGGCCGGAGAGCCGGCAGTCGGATTGCGAATCTGCAGCGCCGCCCGCTTTAAGAGCGGGCCCGCCCGGAGAGCAGAGCGCTAGAGTTGTGATTATTGTTGTAGTAGAGCTAGGAGATTTGTACTGTGATAGAGTTATTATTGGCCCGGCGAGTTATTTGGAAATTCTGTGTTGATTAACGGTTAGACCCTGCTAGTTTTGGTACATCTCCTGGACATTTGGAATTCGACTTTGGCTATTGTAATTTGGTACATTCTTTTGGTTTTGGAATTGTACCGGGTGTACTTTCTGTGTTAATAAATTTGTGTTGGTTAAAGCGTGTATTATTCCGAACATAACAGATAACATAGTGCAAAGATCGTATGACAGAATGAGGAGATACACTTGCAAACGAGCATAAGACTCAATGATAACGTAGTTCAAAGATCGTATGACAGAATTAAGAGATACACATTCAAACGAGCGTAAGACTCAGTGGTAACATAGTGTAAAGATCGTATGACAGAATGAGGGGATACACATGCAAACGAGCCTAAGACTCAATTATAACATTGCGCAAAGATCGTACGACAGAATAAGATACACTTTCAAACGAGCTTAAGACTCAATGATAACATAGTGCAAAGATCGCATGACAGTAAATAAATAATTAGAGTAATTAAAATTAACTTCGCTCACATGCTTAGAAAAACATCGTTGTTGTGCACATTCACAGAACCCGTTGGCATACAAGTTGGCATACATACTTGTATAAGATATAAAACCAAAAATACATCAACTCTTTAGAAGTGCCCATTACTATGATTTTTCTTCGCCAGATGGATCAAATTATTGCCTTAAATATTAAAAAAGCTTCTCTCAAAGAGATTGAGAGACTAGTTCACTGCTAAACTTGCAACTTCCCGGTAGTTCGGTTACAAAATACGGGCGTAAATCCCTCTTAACAAGAAGCCTTACGAAACACAAAACACTCCAGCGTGATTAAAGCAAATCAAATTGCTGCACGTGAAGAATAAGACATGAACCTGCTCGGTGGCAGCAATGGCGGACTTTTGGTCCCAGATTTGTCCAATCCCAAAGCAAGCAACGCTTCTGAGGAACCATACTGGATAAGTCAGAATGTGGATCAACCTATCTCGACGAGACTTTTCTTGAGAAACGCTTCAAACACCCTAAGAAACTCTCAAAGTTTACGTGTTACACGCAGTTGTGCGTCGAAAATATTCAGCCCTCGTACTCAAGCCAATATACATTTTAACATGACGGGGAATCCACCATCTTCTCCGAATATTGTATGAATCTTCCGAAAATTGAAAACACCAAAACATTGTATGAATCTTTCGAAAATTCTATGAGTGTATGAGGAACAAAGAATTTGTCCTTAAAGACACTTACATTACTTAAAATACAATGTATAGAATGTCAATCTGACTTACATTCAATATCTTTTTTCAGTAGTTTTTAGAAAATGTCATTTGATTAGGAATGATATTTTTGTACCGTTGTATTTTTGTGGACCTGAATATATTTGGCTAATTGTTATAACTGGTTAGAGGTTGATGTAAAAAGATAGTTTCAAAATGAAAATTACGCTCGGTCGTGGCTCATAGCAAAGTTGAGAACCTTTCACAACTGAGGTCCGGGTTCGATTCTCATCAATTCCCGTCGAATCTCATATGAAATTTGTTCTAATAAAACGAGTTTGGCTGCTTCACAAGAGCTAGTCCAAGCCCTGTGAAGTGTCCTAAACCCTACCAATTCCTAATTCCTTCCCATTTCTCGCCATTCGGTAGTGACGCAGGAGCGCGTAGTAGGAGGCGCGTACGAGGAGATTCTACTTGGCGGTTCTCTTGACAACCGACAGACGAGGCGAGACAAACATAAAATTCGCTACGTTAATGAAGGATTACTCCGCGGTCACCGCTCGACAAGGGGCAAAGAGACACATGGCGTCGATAAATGGTATGATAAGATTAAGGACGCAAAAAATTTAAAAAAATTAATGGCACACTTGATTAATAACGTCAAATGTTGCAACATTTAATACAAAAAATAATATAGAATAGTCCACATGAATCATGTGGACATATTATACATAATCCACATGAATCATGTGGACATAATCATGTGGATATATATAACACGATCAAAAGGAGATATAAAACAAGAGACGTACGCTTCAAATAGAAAAGCGCGTTGTCTCATCAATTTCAAATTTATCCCCACAGAAATGTAATCTGCTCTCTTCCAACCCACGACTAGAAAGCGGCTGCAATCGATAAAACACTGACTGATTTTCTCATTAATTATTTAAGTCCTTCCTCCTCCAACCCCCACTTCCAACCCTACACATAGCCGGCGCCAGTAGCCGAATTCATTTTTTATGCTCCGTGAAGTCGCGGAGGTTAAGTGAATTCGAGACTCGCGGGTTCCTGGTTGGGTGACCGGCTACGAACCCCCGGGATCTAACGGCGTCGAGCCCCTGGCTGAAGGGATAAAAGGCACTGACTGCGACGTAACGAGACTTGACAAATATAGTAATTATTAAAAACTTAGTCATGGAGGATTACATCAAGGAAAGCGCTCAACGCCGAACAAGGATTAAGAGACGCGTTGCGTCGACAACGATGCAACAAATTAAAAATCCTTTCTTGTACAGCAGATCGAGCTCTCATCCTTCCAGGCTCAGTCATTGAAAGAGGTCAAAAATTTTAATGTAAGTGATTAAAAATGTAATTCATATTTAAATAATGTGAGGATTTGTTATATTTTAAAATTATATGAAATGTTTTTCATTTATGCGCAGTGATATCCTCTTACATTAAAAACAATCACATCAATTCATATTTTAAAACAATTATTTATTGGCATCGATGCACCGAAATCACGTTTCGTGACCCAATGTATTCGCATCATCAGCAACTACAGTTCAATATTCATTTTCTTTATAAATTTTCTTTTTATTGAAGAACAGAAATTTTGTATAAATTTCGCCGTGAGGAAGATCGCAGACTGGCGGCCGAAACGTCATCTGTGCCCAGGACGCGGCGTCTCCCGGACAACCAAGTAGATATTTTATGATTTTTTTTCCCGGGACGCCTCTATGCATGGAGCACCCTATGCAACTACTTTTGCTTTTATGTAAATCCGGCCCTGCTTCGAGCTTATGGGCGGTGGGTTCTAATCGATAGATTTTTATCTACTTCGGCCGCACATCGCGTACTTCAAAACAGCTTCCCTCGCAGATGTTGATTGATTATTATTATCGGACGCGTCAATTGCTATAGTTATTAGCCTCGTAAGTGTAATGCATGAAATATCCCGAGAGGTGCCGGGTTCCTCCCTAGCTGGAACTTGAGATCCGGGGTCGACCTTGATATTGGCTTGTTGGGTTTTCCCTCCTCCAAGAATCTCTCCTTGCGGGGCACCGATCCAACCAGGACAAACTCAAAACTCCCGACGTGTGTGATAGTAATGTGGACTCAAATGTGAGTATGCATGTATGAAGGGAGAAGAGGGGACATGGACGAGGAAGGAAAAATCGCATGCGGTCCTTGGCCCATTTGTTTAGGTACCGACTGCTCCGTCATTCGCTTGGTGTTGATCGGAGAAATCACGGAAATCAAATGATCATAGACAAACGCTAGAATTCTCCTCCAGATAGTGAAATCAACCTAGTTATCAAAGTAGTGTATTGAAAATCAGTCATCGTCGGGACTCGAACTCAAAAATCTCCCGATCAGAGACGCTGCCGAGACATTGGTAATGCTATCACTGAAGCATTACAGACAGCAAATCTTGAAAATGATCTTCTCGTACCTCTACGCACTTTTGACTCCTACCAAACACGGCCATATTCATCAAAAGTTTGTTTAGGTTAGAAATTTCTCTCAATACAGTAGTCGTAGACTCCAATAGTGGCACAACTCAAAAAGTACGAATTTTGAATTAATGCACTCTCCAAGAATTGCAGATTGGGCTATTTTCTAGCAGTAACAGCAGCATATCTTAACAGTACAGTAGTCTATCAACGCATGGCAGAAGTGTGAATTCAAGAATAATTGATTTCAATACAAGGTGAAAACTTCAAACACATTTACGTGAACACTTGACTTTACTTTCTCGTATACATACGGGAGTAATAAACGAAGTATAGAGAAAGTTATGTAATGCTGCGGAATATCGATTTCGAGATTTCAACAGAAAAACACATTATGGGATACCCTGATACCGAAAAAGTAGTTTTTTTCAAAACGTCCATCCGTTCGTCCGTCCGCCCGTCCGTCCGTCCGTCCTTCCTCCATCCGTCCGTCTGTCTGTCTGACCGTCTGTCTGTCTGTGCGTCCGTCTGTCGTATGTGAACAAATGTAGCGCCTAAACCACACGTACGATCTTTTCCAAATTGAAGAAACATTTGTCCATCTGGCTCTAGTTGAAACTTTACATCAAGCTCACGGAACATTTTCAAAATTTTCTCAAAAATTGTTTTTTCATTAATTTAGCAGAATAGTCAAAGGATATCAACCTCGCCTGAATCAATCTTGCCTCATGGACGCATGTACCACAATAATGGATAAATGGGAAGTTATCCCCATTTTTCGCTTTGCTTAAAATTCAAGTTTTACCAATATTGCATTTAAACCCTATTCTAGAGCTGTGGAGCGTCTGCTGTTTGCCCACATAAGTAAACCCTTTAAATAGAGAAGGATCTGAATCTCTAGGTTGGCTCCAGGATAGCATCAAGAAATGAATCATTAAAGGGTGTCATGAGATAGAGGTCTCACATACAACCCACACATTGATCAGGGAGCTGTTAAAGCTAATAAAAGAATAAATCTCCTTAAAATTACTGACAGACACGCTATGGCAAAATAATCAAGGTATTCTGATAACTACCTATAAGTCAAACATTAGGCCAGTTTTCGAATTTGGAAGGGAAGTTACTATTGCAGGGAGTAATAGTACCGCTTAAACAATTAACCCAACACAAAATACTGCTTTAGGGTAATCAGTGGGCAAAATCTATCTCCGCCATTGTAGCAATAGAAGCACAAACCCAAATTAAACAGCTTAATGTGCATACAAAACCCCTTAAAATGCATGAAAACATGTAATAGTAATATTAATAAAAGTTTTCTTAATTGCAAAATTGTTCCTATAATTAATACAAGCAGGAAGAAAGACGGTATCAAATGGATCACAGCTCATGATTTTCCAGATTTAATTTAGAGCCCCAAAATAAAAGTATGCCATAAGAATATTGTATGTTGACAATGTTTTTAAAATAATAAAAGATGTATGTTGCCACACTACATTAGTTCTGGAATATTGTATTGCAGACTACAAAGATGATGCATAAGATGAAGATGGAGAGGCATGACAAGAGTGTGAAGACGTTACACTCTTAGCATTAAAAATGGTGACTCTGATGATGAACAATACCAGAAGTTTGCATGATAAATTCTGTAAAACACAATAGAATTCTGAGCATTTTAGTGATATATAAGGGGTACGTATTGAATATTCATCGATAGGAGGTTTCCACCGGTTTGAATATTTTGCTTTTTTGATGGTCATTTATTCTTCAGTGATCGTCATTAATTATTTTGTGACTGTGTGTTGTCTATTTTTTAATGATAATACTTTTGAATGAGTAATAAATGACTGAGCTCTTAGTCAAGACTCAGCAATTGAGCAATACTGTCATTAGAACAATTAATTCATTGGTACTGCCAAATGCTTACTTTAACATATTTAAATATCAGCAAGGATCAATTTTTTCTCTCTTAAAGTGGCTCTAATTTACCAAAGGATTTTATTCTCTAAAAATTGAACGGCCTAAGATGAGAAGTCAATGAAAAATCTAGAAGTGGGTTCATCAATTTTTCGAAACAAAATCCAGTTGAGTGGATTCTTACTAGGGTTAGAGGCGAAGAGGAACAATGGCGTGGAGGGTGGAAGAACATAAAATCTCAAAGAAAACGAATCTGAGCCATTTCGAATCTTTTCAGGTCCCTCAAGAAACGGATCTGGATAACGGATTTTCATCAGTTATTCAGCTCTTTTTCCCCAGACTCGAAATTTTAGCAGAACTTTAAAGAAAGCCACTCTAGAGACCGGCCATCGCAAAGTTGTGAAGCGTTTTCTAGCACAGAGGTAGGTACAGGTAACATTTAACCTGTGCCTGTGGCACCAAGCTAAAACGTGAAATGGACCAAAGAATTGATTATGTCACGAGTGTATACTATAGAAGCATAAGAATCGGGTTACATGAGAGAACTTCAGCAGAAGGCACTTAACGTAGAGAAGACAGTTCTATCTGGAAAGAACTCCGAAAGAGGAACGATTGTGCAGACAACTGAATTCCATCAGGAGAAGAAACATATTTTCAATGCTGAGTTGAATCTTCTAAAGGTGCAAGTGAGCCTAGAGCTAACAAATCACGTAGACCTGGAGCAGCATGTTAATGAAAATGAAATTATCAAGAGATCACAAGAACGTACAAGGTAATCAGATACCTATCTCCATACACAAAACGAAAGATATTTGAGGTAACAGAGCTATAATATGAAGGAATATAAGATTTAAGACCAAAAATACACGAACTCTTTTGCAGTGCAATGTTGTATGTGATGCTTCCCAAAATTGATGAACTTATTATCTTAATTATTATGAAAACCCCTCAAAGAGGTTGTCGATTGATTCACTATGCTAAATTAGCTGCATATCGACACCTAAGTTATAAAATTCGACTAGAGAACTCTCCTAACACAAGACAAAGTCTCCATCAAGGTTAAAAAAAGTCAGATTGCTCATGATAGCCCAGATATCTCCCATATTACAGAGTAGTACTTCAGAGACGAGAAGAGAATTCCTAAGAATATTTGCGCAACTATTTGCTCAATCTTCAGAAGACTGTAGTAAAGAAGAATGTGATGAGAGGATGTTGGGAGAGGATGTATGTTTTTTTTATTTTTACTTCCCATCAATTCTATAATGACTAAGTAAAAAACTTTCAGTTTATCTGGTGACAGGAGAAAAACCTAGGAAAAGCAACTTCTGAAATTTTTCAGTAATATGAACTCAGACAAGGACTGGTTAAAGGGACAACAGGTCAAAGTTCTACCATCTTTCTCTAGAAAAGGATTCTCACATGAAAGCAAACAATCTCCGCGAGGAGTATGGTGTAGCATTCACTATGGATAACTTCCTCACAATAAGCAAATGTTCCCACTGGAAGAGCGACTATATCGCTGAGATACAGGACGTCACTGGAAGGAGTTTGATATGTCAATATTTATTGATAATTTTGGACTATTTCTTTCACGTCAGCATTCATTCTAAGAAAACCAATCCCAATTCCTATGAACATTCACGCAACTAATACCTCAATTTTTAGAAGACTGAAGTTAAGAATAATGTTTTGGGAGTATTCAGTCATTTCAAAATGAGATTTCAAAATGTTGAAAGAGTGCTTGATTTATATTTTTTATTTCTACTTCGTGGACATGAATTCTACGATGGTTAAATAGAAGACTTACAGTACATCTGATGAAAGGAGGATAAAATAAAACAACAAAATTCTAAAAATTTATCAGTAATATACACATTTGCAAAGACTGGTCAAAAGGACAAGAGGTCAAAATTTCACCACCTTCCTCTAGAAAAGGATTATCGCATGAAAGCGAGATTATGCCCCTGAGGAGTGTGGTGTAGAATTCACTATGGCTAATTATTTCAAAATAAACATATCTTGTAAATGTACTTTAAAATCAAGGACACGTTTAATTCCAATAAATCATGGTATTGTAACGAAATATTGTGAGTTCATGTACTGTACATTAAGATTCTGCTTCTTGTATTGAATATGTATTTGTTGGTAATATGTATATAGCCTTAGATACAAGGAAATAATAGTGTAAGCCACCAATGCCAGGAAAATATCTTTATTCTTAATGTCAATAATTAAAGTACCAACTATATTTTGGTGCTATTTGTCTTTGATACATACTCATGAAACTGCAAAACTGAGCATTGTTGCTTTTAACATGGCAAGAAATATTGTTTACACCAATGGGATCGGTGCTTTGGTGCATCAAAGTATTGATACCTTAATCAGAACATGCAGAGACATACCGAAAACAAGGCATTGTTTGAAGAGCTTCGATCACATCCATATTGAGAGCAAAGTTTTCTCAGTATATTTCACAGCCTCAATAAGTAGTTAGTTGAAAAACAATACATTGATAAAAGGATGTTTAAATATTTAAATAAGCAGAGTGAATTATAATGTCCATTATTTACAAGAAATAGCTTTCCAAAAAAGTGAGAATTGAATTTTAGAAACATACCTGCAATATTCACACCTTCAATATTAAACATCTTGCATCTTTGCACTTTACATTTCAGGATGATTATATGTTGTTAAGAGATGCCCATTTGAATTCAATTAATTGTTCAATAAACATAAAATAAATAACTTGTTGCAGTTAGACTACAATGACAGACAATTCAACAGATCCAGATGCTGTACTCTTTAGTTTGTTTTGACCTTTATCGCACATTGTACTTGTATATCTTTTCTTTGCTGATAACAGATACATATATAAATGTCTTACATTGTTGTAATAAACTTGCTTTGTTGGAACTTTTCATTGTAATTAATGATTCATGTATTAGTCCGTCTTGGAATAATTGACAAGTCTCCATGATTGCAAAAAATTGTAAATTATTAATGGTTGATTGTTGCTAGTTATATAATTCTCAGTGTATGTCACTTGTATGTGCCATGTTTTTACATCTTTTAACTTAATGTTTTTTCGACCAACTTATTTGCATGAATCAATATTTCTTCTTGATTGTCAATATATATTTGTAAATAAAAGTATCCAAAGTTTTTTATGACAATCATTTATTCTAGCAATTGCACAACGTTTTGTAACTAGTTTTGTTACATCATCAGGTGCTTAGTGTGGGAAGTGCTATCCCATTGAATTACCTCTGCAGTAACAATTGAGGAAACATTATGAAATCAACTCACAAACTCACAAATTTGCATGAAGTTGAACTTCATTACATCAAGTTAATTGCACCCTTTGTCCTGGAGATTAATGTACTTGTTTCATGGAGAGTATGCACTACAGTATTTATTCTTGCAATAATTTGATATATATTACAATACAATTGTGCCTGTTACTTACTGCTTAAATAAATATTCACAGTAAAGTGTACCATTTACATTCCACTTTTTGATTTAGCAGGCATATCTTTCAGCATGGGTATGTAATAGTAACCCAATAAATGCTGTGATTCTTAGCAAGGTAAATATTGTTTGATGACACTATTGCTAAGTCTTTTGTGGTTGAAGTACTAATTACAATGTCCACATATGTCAGTGTTAGTTATTATTTGATGTATTTGAAATTCAAACCTGAGAAGAAATTTCTATCATTATTGCATTTGACAGGTCTATCCACTGTCTCACATGTATTTTCTACAATCAGACTTCTGACTTTGGAATAAATAGCCCCAAACCACTCACCAATGATCAGTCTTTTGCATTGCTTAATCAAGACGGTTCTCTGATACATTCATAAGAGGTAGGTATCAAAAGAAGGAGAGTTGCCTCGCTAGCTGTGAAGACTGTACTTCAGCAGATATAGCGTCATATGATCAATGGTTGATGGCCCAGGAACCTTCTTGTCTTCTTCAATATGTTTGGTATTGGAGTGCACTGCTATAGCTGATACTTGCCGTATGCAATGGTTTCAGGAGGTGACTTCTCTTTTCACTTCTAAGGATTCTTTGTTGAAGGCATCCTCTTCTAGGCAAATAAGTGATTTCATAGGCATCATCCCCATATTCAGTGTTGTTTATGGGAGAAGTCTTCGTATAAAATTTATGAAATTTTTTATTAAAATTGAAAATAATGTGGTTTATGGATTATAAAACCAAAATAAAAAACTATTTTCTTCCTTCTTCAATGAATACAATTCAATGATTCCAATGAATTCAATTCCAATTTAACAATCGAAATAGAAATTAATTCTTTCTTCCTCATTGGTCCCCCCCTTTCTTGGCAGATGAATATTGCATGTTTTGTCTTGTAACCATCTCCAGTATTCAAGGAATTGGTAACAGAAATGAAGGAATAGCGAGCGGAAGTAAACATGCTTACTATGTTAATAATGTATTCAATGAAAATATTCTCGTAGTAGTTCCAACTCTATTTTTCACAACTAAAGCTTCTGTCAACAGATATTTATTTTAAAATGTATTAAAAATTAACAACTATACATTGTTAAAATGTACAATTAAAAACCAGGCATGAAGATGGCTGTAACGTGTAGCCAAAACATCATGTAATTAAAAATTCTATATGTAATCAATATACACTATAATTAATTACTTTTGAATGTCAAAACTAAAAAGTGGAACTACTAGCCTACTAGTTGAAGCAGGTCTCCTTCCTTTAGACCTACGTAGAAAGTTCCTGTGCTTAAAATTTGCTTACTCAACTCATTGTTGTCCCACTAATCCCACACTTAATTATATCTGTAACCTCTCCAAGTCCCTCCACTATGCAAATCATCCTAACTATCCTAAACCGCTAAGTATTAGACTTGCTAAGTACCGGGATGATCTTGGAATTGAGTTTCATGATATCATGAAGAGGAAACTCAACCCTCTTCCCCCTTGGGAACATTTCTCTTTGTCAATCAATACGGAAGCTACCAAATTTACAAATCCTGATATCCCAAAACATATCATTAAGCAACTAATCTTGGAGTTGCACAAATTTGCTAATCATAGCCAATTTTTCACAGATGGATCCAAGCAATAATCAAGATCTAGTGGAGCTGTTATTTCCATTATCCCACCCCTTAAGAATCTTTATCGCTTCCCGGATTTCTATTCCATATTCTCATGTGAAGCTTGGGCTATTATCAAAGCTATTGATATTAGCATCCTAAGACCATGCAACCCCAATATTGTTATTTTTTCTGACTCACTAGCAGTTCTATCCTCCATTCAAAACCGACATTCCTTAAATCCACTGGTCCAAGAAATCCAAGAAAAGCTTTATCACTCCTTCCTTAAAGGATATCGCGTTACAATAGCTTGGCTTCCTTCTCATATAGGCATCCAGGGCAATGAAGAAGCGGATGCAGCTGCGAAGGCAGCAATCTCTCTCCCCGATATTGATACTGAAGCTGGCGGCTCACTCCCCGACTTTAAAAACTACCTCTTACTTGCAGTTAAGAAGCTTTGGGACCGGAACTGGAAAATGTTGCCTTCCAAATTACAAGCAGTTAGGAAGAATATCGAGGAATCTCCCATCACTTCCATTAGATTTAGCAGAAGACATCAAGTGGTTATAACCAGACTCCGTAAAGGACATTTTAAACTCAGTCACAGCTACCTAATTAAAAAGGCTACTCCTGATCCTTGCCCAAATTGCAGACTCCCAGTTTCCATGAAGCATATTATAGTTGATTGCCACGTGATGGCGACTGTGAGAACAAACCTTAACATCAATGATAATCTCTACTGTATATTCAATTCTTATCCCTGTCAAAAGAAAATTATAGAACTCCTCACCAAATTTAATATGCTAAATAGTATTTAGCTAATGACTATACATTGTCTGCCCTATGTATAACATCTAGATTTAGGATTTGTGTATGTGTATCCCATGAAAATGTGTAACTAGTATGTGAATTTGTAAATACTCTATTTTTGTAACTGTGGTCGCCAATAACCTAGCTGTTTATAAGGCGACCTTAAATAAATAATTAAAAAAAACATTGGAACTAGTTGTGTTAATAACAAAATAAAGAGTGGTGCATTCATTGAAGGAAAGTGTACTAGAGCACCATAATAAAGTTTATCAAGCAACAATATCAAGTATATTGGACAGATTATATGTTGACATTTGCAGACCAATAAAATATCCATCTATTCCTGGACAAAAGTATATTTGGGTCATAGTAGATGAATTCACCAGAAAATATTTCACTGAATTTGTTAAAATCGTTTCGCAGAAAAGAAGATATTAAAAACATAAATCTAATTGAAGATGGAAACAAGGAAAGTGTACAGAAAAAAAACAATATAATTGATAGCAGAATTGTAAAATTTCTTGAAAAAGAAAACGGATTCTGTAAAGGTTTAACTGAAAAATTTCAAAAAAGTCAACCCATTCCATTATATAAATACTTCGAATTATTCACCAAGAAATAATTATATTACATTCACACCTGAATTTGAACATAATGATCATACAACTGATTTCATCAATGAAGATATAAGTACCGAATATTCAGAAGAATTCAACATCAGTTATCAAGATAGTCAAACATTCCAATAAATATTAAGAGAAAAGCATAAGACATAACATTAAATCAACATGAACCTATTATTGTTTACTTAAGTTGATTGTATAGAGAGAAAAACAACTTAAAAAATACCAAGCGTATAATACTAATTAAATTAATTCAAGAAATTTTAAAGAAGTTAATATTTCCAAAGATAAAGAAGAATGGGTTGAACAAACTAAATAAAAACTAGCCTCTTTAAAGAATTATAGTGTGTGGGAAATAGTTGATAAAGCAGACTGTAAAGATATCATTAAAGAAGTAAAATGCATATTTAGTGTAATGGAAGTATAAGGAAGAAAAAGTGTAAAGCCAGGCTAGGAGCAGAGGAATCAAAGTTGAAAATGGAAAAGTTATAAAGATATTTTCAGTTCAGTAATGAAAGCTGAATCTTTTATTGATTGTTACTATCAATAGCTAGCTTTACAAATTATAGTGTAAAATTCGCAGAAGTTCAAACAGCCTATTTGAACAAAAATTTAAATTGTTAAGTTTACTTGAAAGTACCAGAAGTATTAACCATGGAAGCTAGAAAAGTACTTAAAATATGTCAAAGTTTGTATTGATTTAAAGTTTTTAAGGATTTAAAATAAAATGGTGTGAAAAGAACACAATTGTATTCTTCCGTATTTAACCCATTTATGCCCGTAATTTTTTCAGAAATTAATGAAAATCTTACTACATTAGTATTATAAATGGTCTAAAAGAACCGGTAAATATGAAAACAAATAATCTGCGTTCACCTGTTCAATTTGTAGGTCATGGGTACTAAAGTGCCCATTAAGCACAACCCTGCATAAGGCCGACTTGTGAGTACAATTGTGTTTAATTCTCATTTTTCAAGCAATGAGCACTTATTTTATATTTAATTAACGTTTTTTCAGTTTAAGTCAATAATACAATATTATTGTCAAAACACAGGTTTCAAAACTACAATGGTACATCTAGAAGTTCACTTCTGTGATTCCGGTAAATAAAACATTCTTTAATTCTTATGTTCTCATTGCTTTCATAGTTCCATTGCAGAATAAAACTATCAATATATTGTAAAATTGAATTTTTAGACTGCTTTTTATAACTCTTATAGACTAAAACACATACATTTACCAGGAGCAATTACCTCTTCAGTTGGATATAGCACTTTTTATTACAACAGTAACACGCACACTGACGCATTTGTTTCAAGACAGATTATTAATATTATGAAAATAAAAATGCAAGAAATAACTTCAAAGAAAAATGATAGTTTCACAGTGGGATATTTGTTGTGCAGATTGTCACCAATGACAACCAACACTCACCAACACCATCACTAGAGTCACTGTCAATACCTCATTTACCTTGACAAAACTCAACATTCAAACAGTAAGCGCCTTTTAAAAAAAGCTTCCATGGTAGGTACCAAAGCGTACAGGTTTTAGTCACAGAAATTGTTAGTAACTATGCCTATGTATTGAATCATAGATTCATCAATAGATATATCAGAATCAAAAAAGGCGTTCTCTAAAGAAGACTTATTTTCGTCATCAAGAAACAGACGAACGTTAGCACATTTATCGTTTCGATTTAACTCCTCGTTGTTGCAGACATTAAAAAATATTTCATCAAATCTTCCCCTTCGCATTGATTCCACGACAGTTTTGTTGTAAGAATCGTCCGAATTCTCCCAAAACATTCCGCCACGTTGTACTAGTATGTACCCGCGTAGATTAACGCAAAAAAAGGGTAGGCCCTACATTTCCGCCTTTGATAGTAAAAAGTTAGTTTCATTATTCTGGCAAGTATATCGCACTGTGTTTTGTACAACAGAGTCTAAGTCTTGTCATTAAAGAATAAAAGGAGAAAATGTAGAGGATGGCTGTCTATAGTGAGAGAAGCAAAACAGGAAAGGTTCAGCAGTATTTTTCTATTCAAAGATAACTCCTCCGACTAGTCTACCAGCAAGATTCAGTAGATATGAAAACATCAGTTTTTCTTGAAAGCCTTTTGTATGAACAGGGTAGAGGGGACGCCACGTCTTCATCTTTCGAGGAAATGTAGGCTTCATCTTCCGAAGAAATTTGGACATCATTCTCCGAAAAAACAACATGAAATTCCCTTCCGGTTCGGTTGGCTCCCAGGAAAACGGTCTGTATTGTTACAGTCTTCATCACCACAGTCTTTGTCGGACAAATCCACCCCAGGAGGAATTATCACGTCAGCCGCTGAACAGAAGCCGCATACATCTTCCTTCTCTAGTTCGTCAATAAATGGGGGGGAGGGTCAGTTATACACGTATGTAACATTTTGGTGCGAATATAACACTTATAAATTAAACAACACAAAACTTTGAAAATAAACCAGTACTCTTCAAAGTTAGTCAACAAATCAAACATCACGTAATAATTCCGCAGTTTTGTCATTGTTTTCAGGGTTGCGCTCAACAGGCACTTCAATGCCTGCATTATATTTACAGTTCCCTAAATCTAATCAAAAGATCTAAATTTAGAAATAAAACAATTCACAGAAATTCGTCGATATCTAATTCATACTTTAACACGGCAAACTGAAAAGAATTCAGTATATTACCACTACAACTTATCTCTTTCGCGGAGAGCGGTGAACGCGTTGGGACATGCCTTTTCCGTAAGGCGATTGCTAGGTGGAGGAGAGAGCTGGAAGAGAAATGTGCGGAAGTAAACTATTGCCTCATTCTTCATTTCTTTTACATACTAAAATCGCGCGGGAACGGATTCCGGCGCAAAAAAAAATCTAAAACCATTACGAGGCAAGAACGGTGAACAAAAAATCTGTCTAATATTAACATAAGTACCATTTTTAAAAACTTTGCAACAGTCTCTTAAGAGCTCCTTGACCATAAATGAGTTAATATAGACTATAATTCAAAATTAATAGTTTTAGTTATAGAAAATGAAACTAATAGCAATAGATCTAAATAATTTTGGAGAAATAAATGAAGAGACACCTTTGATCATTTGATGAATGTTTTCTTGAATTAATCACTTCAGGAAAATTATTTCTATTATGCTATTTCTATAAAGCAATTGCTAGGTGGAGGAGAGAGTGGGAGGAGAAATGTGTGGCAGTAAACTATTGCCCTACACTTCCTCACTTCTTCCAAATACAAAAAAATAGTAAGAACTAATTCCTACATGAATAAAATAAATATACAACTAATCTAAAACCATTACAAGGTAAGAACGGTAAACAAAAAAATCTGTCTAATATTAATATCACTGCCATTTTGAGAAACTGTGCAATGGGCACTAAAGTGCTCGTTAGGCATATGAGTTAATATAGACTATAATTCAAAATTAATAGTTAGAGTTATAGATATTAAAACTGATAGCAATAGATATGTAAATATTTTGGAAAAATAAACCAATACCAATACATGGTAGAAGTGTGAATTCAATTATAATGGATTTCAACATAAGGTTGAAACTGCAAACTCATTTACGTCAAAACCTGATTTTTACTTTCTCGTATACACACGGAGACATTGGTAATGCTCTCACTGCACTATAACAGACAGCATATCTTGAAAATGATCTCGTACCTCTACGCACTTTTGACTCCTACATACCACGGCCATATTCATCAAAAGTTTGTTTAGGTTAAAAATGTCTCTCAATATAGAACACGTAAACTGCGATAGAGGCACAACTCAAAAGTACGAATTTTGAATTAATGCACTCTCCAGAAATTGCAGATTAGTCTCCTTTCTAGCTGCAACAGCAGCATATCTTACAGTACAGTTATCTACCAATATATGGTAGAAGTGTGAATTCAAGAATAATGGATTTCAACATAAGGTTGAAACTGCAAACTCTTTAGGTTACACCTGATTTTCACTTTCTCGTATACATACGGAGACATTGGTAATGCTATCACTGAACTATCACAGACAGCAAATCTTGAAAATGATATCGTACCTCTGCGCACTTTTGACTCCTAAAAAACTCGGCCATATTCATCAAAAGTTTGTTTAGGTTAAGACGTCCCACAATATAGAACTTGTAGACTGCAATAGTGGCACAACTCAAAAATTACCAATTTTGAATTAATGCACTCACCATGAATTGCAGATTGGGCTCTTTTCTAGCTGCAACAGCAGCATATCTTAACAGTACAGTAATCTACCAATACATGGTAGAAGTGTGAATTTAAGAATATAGGATTTCAATATAAGGTTGAAACTGCAAACTCATTTACGTCAACACCTGATTTTTACTTTCTCCCATACATACGGAGACGTTAGAAATGCTATCACTGAACTTTCACAGACAGCAAATCACGAAAATGATCTCGTACCTCTACACACTTCTGACTCCTAATAAACACGGCCATAATAATCAAAAGTTTGTATTGGTTAAAAATGTCTCTCAATATAGACCTCGTAGACTGCGATAGTGGCACAACTCAAAAGTAAGAATTTTGAATTACTGCACTCTCCAGAAATTGCAGATTGGGCTCCTTTCTAGCTGCAACAGCAGCATATCTTAACAGTACAGGTATCTACCAATACATGGTAGAAGTGTGAATTCAAGATGAATGGATTTCAACATAAGGTTGAAACTGCAAACTTCAAACTCAACACCTGATTTTCTCTTTCTCGTATACATACGGAGACATTGGTAATGCTATCACTGAACTATCACAGACAGCAAAACATGAAAATGATATCGTACTTCTACGCACTTTTGACTCCTACCAAACACAGCCATATTCATCAAAAGTTTGTATAGGTTAAAAATTTCTCTCAATATAGACCTCGTATACTGCGATAGTGGCTCAACTCAAAAGTACGAATTTTGAATTACTGCACTCTCCAGAAATTGCAGATTGGGCTCCTTTCTAGCTGCAACAGCAACATATCTTAACAGTACAGGTATCTACCAATACATGGTAAAAGTGTGAATTTAAGAATAAAGGATTTCAATATAGGGTTGAAATTGCAAACTCATTTACTTCAATACCTGATTTTTAGTTTCTCGTATACATACAGAGACATTGGTAATGCTATCACTGAACTATCACAGACAGCAAATCATCAAAATGATCTCGTACCTCTACGCTCTTTGGACTCCTACCAAACACGGCCATATTCATCAAAATTTCTAAAGGTTAAAAATGTCTCTCAATATAGACCTCGTAGACTGCGATAGTGGCATCACTCAAAAGTAAGAATTTTGAATTACTGCACTCTCCAGAAATTGCAGATTGGGCTCCTTTCTAGCTGCGAGAGCAGCATATCTTAACAATACAATTATTTACCAATACATGGTAAAAATGTGAATTTAAGGATAAAGGGTTTCAATATAAGGTTGAAATTGCAAACTCATTTACTTCAACACCTGGTATTTACTTTCTCGTATAGATACAGAGACATTGGTAATGCTTTCACTGAACTATCACAGACAGCAAATCATCAAAATGATCTCGTACCTCTACGCACTTTAGACTCCTACGAAACACGGCCATATTCATCAAAAGTTTGTATAGGTTAAAAATGTCTCTCAATATAGACCTCGTAGACTGCGATAGTGGCACAACTCAAAAGTACGAATTTTGAATTACTGCACTCTCCAGAAATTGCAGATTGGGCTACTTTCTAGCTGCAACAGCAGCATATCTTACAGAACAATTATCTACAAATCTATGGTATAAGTATGAATTTAAGAATAATGGATTTCAACATTCAGGTTAAAACTGCAAACTCATTTACGTCAACACCTGATTTTTACTTTCTCGTATACATACGTAAACATTGGAAATGCTATCACTGAACTATCACAGACAGCAAATCTTGAAAGTGATATCGTACCTCTGCGCACATTTGACTCCTAACAAACTCGGCCATATTCATCATACGTTTGTTTAGGTTAAGATTTCCCACAATATAGAACTTGTAGACTGCAATAGTGTCACAACTCAAAAATTACGAATTGTGAATTAATGCACTCTCCATGAATTGCAAATTGGGCTCTTTTCTAGCTGCAACAGCAGCATATCTTAACAGTACAGTAATCTACCAATACATGGTAGAAGTGTGAATTTAAGAATATAGGATTTCAATATAAGGTTGAAACTGCAAACTCATTTACGTCAACACCTGATTTTTACTTTCTCCCATACATACGGAGACATTAGAAATGCTATCACTGAACTATCACAGACAGCAAATCACGAAAATGATCTCGTACCTCTACACACTTCTGACTCCTAATAAACACAGCCATAATAATCAAAAGTTTCTATAGATTAAAAATGTCTCTCAATATAGACCTCGTAGACTGCGGTAGTGGCACAACTCAAAAGTAAGAAATTTGAATTACTGCACTCTCCAGAAATTGCAGATTGGGCTCCTTTCTAGCTGCAACAGCAGCATATCTTAACAGTACAGGTATCTACCAATACATGGTAGAAGTGTGAATTCAAGATGAATGGATTTCAACATAAGGTTGAAACTGCAAACTTCAAACTCAACACCTGATTTTCTCTTTCTCGTATACATACGGAGACATTGGTAATGCTATCACTGAACTATCACAGACAGCAAAACATGAAAATGATATCGTACTTCTACGCACTTTTGACTCCTACCCAACACAGCGATATTCATCAAAAGTTTGTATAGGTTAAAAATTCTCTTAATATAGACCTCGTAGACTGCGATAGTGGCTCAACTCAAAAGTACGAATTTTGAATTACTGCACTCTCCAGAAATTGCAGATTGGGCTCCTTTCTAGCTGCAACAGCAACATATCTTAACAGTACAGGTATCTACCAATACATGGTAAAAGTGTGAATTTAAGAATAAACGATTTCAATATAGGGTTGAAATTGCAAACTCATTTACTTCAATACCTGATTTTGAGTTTCTCGTATACATACAGAGACATTGGTAATGCTATCACTGAACTATCACAGACAGCAAATCATCAAAATGATCTCGTACCTCTACGCTCTTTGGACTCCTACCAAACACGGCCATATTCATCAAAATTTCTAAAGGTTAAAAATGTCTCTCAATATAGACCTCGTAGACTGCGATAGTGGCATCACTCAAAAGTAAGAATTTTGAATTACTGCACTCTCCAGAAATTGCAGATTGGGCTCCTTTCTAGCTGCGACAGCAGCATATCTTAACAATACAATTATTTACCAATACATGGTAAAAGTGTGAATTTAAGGATAAAGGGTTTCAATATAAGGTTGAAATTGCAAACTCATTTACTTCAACACCTGGTATTTACTTTCTCGTATAGATACAGAGACATTGGTAATGCTTTCACTGAACTATCACAGACAGCAAATCATCAAAATGATCTCGTACCTCCACGCACTTTTGACTCCTACCAAATAGGGCCATATTCAACAAAAGTTTGTATAGGTTAAAAATGTCTCTCAATATAGACCTCGTAGACTGGGATAGTAGCACAACTCAAAAGTACGAATTTTGAATTACTGCATTTTCCAGAAATTTCAGATTGGGCTCCTTTCTCGCTGCAAAAGCAGCATATCTTAACAGTACAGTTATCTACCAATACTTGGTAGAAGTGTGACCTTAAGAATAAAAAATTTCAATATAAGGTTGAAATTGCAAACTCATTTACTTCAACACCTGATTTCTACTTTCTCGTATACATACAGAGACATTGGTAATGCTATCACTGAACTATCACAGACAGCAAATCATGAAAATGATCTCGTACCTCTACGCACTTTTGACTCCTACGAAACACGGCCATATTCATCAAAAGTTTGTATAGGTTAAAAATGTCTCTCAATATAGACCTCGTAGACTGCGATAGTGGCACAACTCAAAAGTACGAATTTTGAATTACTGCACTCTCCAGAAATTGCAGATTGGGCTCCTTTCTAGCTGCAACAGCAGCATATCTTAACAGTACAGTTATCTACCAATACATGGAAGAAGTGTGAATTTATGAATAAAGGATTTTAATATAAGGTTGAAACTGCAAACTCATTTACGTCAACACCTGATTTTTACTTTCTCCTATACCTACGGAGACATAAAAAATGCTATCACTGAACTATCACAGACAGCAAATCATCAAAATGATCTCGTACCTCCACGCACTTTTGACTCCTACTAAACACGGCCATATTTATCAAAAGTTTGTATAAGTTAAAAATGTCTCTCAATATAGACCTCGTAGACTGCGATAGTAGCTCAACTCAAAAGTACGAATTTTGAATTACTGCACTCCCCAGAAATTGCAGATTGGGCTACTTTCTAGCTGCAACAGCAGCATATCTTACAGAACAGTTATCAACAAATATATGGTATAAGTATGAATTTAACAATAATGGATTTCAACATCAGGTTAAAACTGCAAACTCATTTACGTCAACACCTGATTTGTACTTTCTCGTATACATACGTAGACATTGGTAATGCTATCACTGAACTATCACAGACAGCAAATCTTGAAAATGATATCGTACCTCTGCGCACATTTGACTCCTAACAAACTCGGCCATATTCATCAAAAGTTTGTTTAGGTTAAGATGTCCCACAATATAGAACTTGTAGACTGCAATAGTGGCACAACACAAAAATTACGAATTGTGAATTAATGCACTCTCCATGAATTGCAGATTGGGCCCTTTTTTAGCTGTCCCGGCAGCATATCTTCACAGTACAGTAATCTACCAATACATGGTAGAAGTGTGAATTTCAGAATAAAGGATTTCAATATAAGGTTGAAACTGCAAACTCATTTACGTCAACACCTGATTTTTACTTTCTCCCATACATACGGAGACATTAGAAATGCTATCACTGAACTATCACAGACAGCAAATCATGAAAATGATCTCGTACCTCTACACACTTTTGACTCCTAATAAACACGGCCATATTCATCAAAAGTTTCTATAGGTTAAAAAATTACTATCAATATAGACCTCATAGACTGCGATAGTGGCACAACTCAAAAGTACAAATTTTGAATTACTGCACTCTCCAAAAATTGCAGATTGGGCTCCTTTCTAGCTGCAACAGCAGCATATCATAACAGTACAGTAATCTACCAATACATGGAAGAAGTGTGAATTTTGGAATAAAGGATTTCAATAAAAGGTTGAAACTGCAAACTCATTTACGTCAACACCTGATTTTTACTTTCTCCTATACATACGGAGACATAAAAAATGCTATCACTGAACTATCACAGACAGCAAATCATCAAAATGATCTCGTACCTCCAAGCACTTTTGACTCCTACCAAACACGGCCATATTTATCAAAAGGTTGTATAGGTCTCTTAATATAGACCCCGTAGACTGCGATAGTGGCACAACTCAAAAGTACGAATTTTGAATTACTGCACTCTCCAGAAATTGCAGATCGGGCTCCTTTCTAGCTGCAACAGCAGCATATTTTACAGAACAGTTATCTACAAATATATGGTATAAGTATGAATTTAAGAATAATAGATTTCAACATCAGGTTGAAACTGCAAACTCATTTACGTCAACACCTGATTTTTACTTTCTCGTATACATACGGAGACATTGGTAATGCTATCACTGAACTATCACAGACAGCAAATCTTGAAAATGATATCGTACCTCTGCGCACATTTGACTTCTAACAAACTCGGCCATATTCAATAAAAGTTTGTTTATGTTAAGATGTGCCACAATATAGAACTTGTAGACTGCAATAGTGGCACAACTCAAAAATTACGAATTGTGAATTAATGCACTCTCCATGAATTGCAGATTGGGCTCTTTTCTAGCTGCAACAGCAGCATATCTTAACAGTACAGTAATCTACCAATACATGGTAGAAGTGTGAATTTAAGAATAAAGGATTTCAATATAAGGTTGAAACTGCAAAATCATTTACGTCAACACTTGATTTTTACTTTCTCCCATACATACGGAGACATTAGAAATGCTATCACTGAACTATCACAGACAGCAAATCATGAAAATGATCTCGTACCTCTACACACTTTTGACTCCTAATAAACACGGCCATATTCATCAAAAGTTTCTGTAGGTTAAAAATGTCTCTCAATATAGACCTCATAGACTGCGATAGTGGCACAACTCAAAAGTACGAATTTTGAATTACTGCACTCTCCAGAAATTGCAGATTGGGCTCCTTTCTAGCTGCAACAGCAGCATATCTTAACAGTACAGTAATCTACCAATACATGGAAGAAGTGTGAATTTATGAATAAAGGATTTCAATATAAGGTTGAAACTGCAAACTCATTTACGACAACACCTGATTTTTACTTTCTCCTATACATACGGAGACATAAAAAATGCTATCACTGAACTATCACAGACAGCAAATCATCAAAATGATCTCGTACCTCCACGCACTTTTGACTCCTACTAAACACGGCCATATTTATCAAAAGTTTGTATAAGTTAAAAATGTCTCTCAATATAGACCTCGTAGACTGCGATAGTAGCACAACTCAAAAGTACGAATTTTGAATTACTGCACTCTCCAGAAATTGCAGATTGGGCTACTTTCTAGCTGCAACAGCAGCATATCTTACAGAACAGTTATCAACAAATATATGGTATAAGTATAAATTTAACGATAATGGATTTCAACATCAGGTTAAAACTGCAAACTCATTTACGTCAACACCTGATTTGTACTTTCTCGTATACATACGTAGACATTGGTAATGCTATCACTGAACTATCACAGACAGCAAATCTTGAAAATGATATCGTACCTCTACGCACATTTGACTCCTAACAAACTCGGCCATATTCATCAAAAGTTTGTTTAGGTTAAGATGTCCCACAATATAGAACTTGTAGACTGCAATAGTGGCACAACTCAAAAAATACGAATTGTGAATCAATGCACTCTCCATGAATTGCAGATTGGGCCCTTTTTTAGCTGCAACAGCAGCATATCTTCACAGTACAGTAATCTACCAATACATGGTAGAAGTGTGAATTTAAGAATAAAGGATTTCAATATGAGGTTGACACTGCAAACTCATTTACGTCAACACCTGATTTTTACTTTCTCCCATACATACGGAGACATTAGAAATGCTATCACTGAACTATCACCGACAGCAAATCATGAAAATGATCTCGTACCTCTACACACTTTTGACTCCTAATAAACACGGCCATATTCATCAAGAGTTTCTATAGGTTAAAAAATTACTCTCAATATAGACCTCATAGACTGCGATAGTGGCACAACTCAAAAGTACGAATTTTGAATTACTGCACTCTCCAGAAATTGCAGATTGGACTCCTTTCTAGCTGCAACAGCAGAATATATCTTCACAGAACAGTAATCTAACAATACATGAAAGAAGTGTGAATTTAAGAACAAAGGATTTCAATATAAGGTTGAAACTGCAAACTCATTTACGTCAACACCTGATTTTTACTTTCTCCTACACATACGGAGACATAAAAAATGCTATCACTGAACTATCACAGACAGCAAATCATCAAAATGATCTCGTACCTCCACGCACTTTCGACTCCTACCAAACACAGCCATATTCATCAAAAGTTTGTATAGGTTAAAAATGTCTCTCAATATAGACCTCGTAGACTGCGATAGTGGCACAACTCAAAAGTAAGAATTTTGAATTACTGCACTCTCCAGAAATTGCAGATTGGGCTTCTTTCCAGCTGCAACAGCACCATATCTTACAGAACAGTTATCTACAAATATATGGTAAAAGTATGAATTTAAGAAAATTGGATTTCAACATCAGGTTGAAACTGCAAACTCATTTACGTCAACACCTGATTTTTACTTTCTCGTATACATACGTAGACATTGGTAATGCTATCACTGAACTATCACAGACAGCAAATCTTGAAAATGATATCGTACCTCTGCGCACATTTGACTCCTAACAAACTCGGCCATATTCATCAAAAGTTTGTTTAGGTTAAGATGTCCCACAATATAGATCTTGTAGACTGCAATAGTGGCACAACTCAAAAAATACGAATTGTGAATTAATGCACTCTCCATGAATTGCAGATTGGGCCCTTTTTTAGCTGCAACAGCAGCATATCTTCACAGTACAGTGATCTACCAATACATGGTAGAAGTGTGAATTAAGGAATAAAGGATTTCAATAAAAGGTTGAAACTGCAAACTCATTTACGTCAACACCTGATTTTTACTTTCTCCCATACATACGGAGACATTAGAAATGCTATCACTGAACTATCACAGACAGCATATAATGAAAATGATCTCGTACCTCTACACACTTTGGACTCCTAATAAACACGGCCATATTCATCAAAAGTTTCTATAGGTTAAAAAATTACTCTCAATATAGACCTCATAGACTGCGATAGTGGCACAATTCAAAAGTACAAATTTTGAATAACTGCACTCTCCAAAAATTGCAGATTGGGCTCCTTTCTAGCTGCAACAGCAGCATATCATAACAGTACAGTAATCTACCAATACATGGAAGAAGTGTGAATTTAAGAATAAAGGATTTCAATAAAAAGTTGAAACTGCAAACTCATTTACGTCAACACCTGATTTTTACTTTCTCCTATACATACGGAGACATAAAAAATGCTATCACTGAACTATCACAGACAGCAAATCATCAAAATGATCTCGTACCTCCAAGCACTTTTGACTCCTACCAAACACGGCCATATTTATCAAAAGGTTGTATAGGTCTCTTAATATAGACCCCGTAGACTGCGATAGTGGCACAACTCAAAAGTACGAATTTTGAATTACTGCACTCTCCAGAAATTGCAGATCGGGCTCCTTTCTAGCTGCAACAGCAGCATATTTTACAGAACAGTTATCTACAAATATATGGTATAAGTATGAATTTAAGAATAATAGATTTCAACATCAGGTTGAAACTGCAAACTCATTTACGTCAACACCTGATTTTTACTTTCTCGTATACATACGGAGACATTGGTAATGCTATCACTGAACTATCACAGACAGCAAATCTTGAAAATGATATCGTACCTCTGCGCACATTTGACTTCTAACAAACTCGGCCATATTCAATAAAAGTTTGTTTATGTTAAGATGTGCCACAATATAGAACTTGTAGACTGCAATAGTGGCACAACTCAAAAATTACGAATTGTGAATTAATGCACTCTCCATGAATTGCAGATTGGGCTCTTTTCTAGCTGCAACAGCAGCATATCTTAACAGTACAGTAATCTACCAATACATGGTAGAAGTGTGAATTTAAGAATAAAGGATTTCAATATAAGGTTGAAACTGCAAACTCATTTACGTCAACACCTGATTTTTACTTTTTCCCATACATACGGAGACATTAGAAATGCTACCACTGAACTATCACAGACAGCAAATCATGAAAATGATCTCGTATCTCTACACACTTTTGACTCCTAATAAACACGGCCATATTCATCAAAAGTTTCTGTAGGTTAAAAATGTCTCTCAATATAGACCTCATAGACTGCGATATTGGCACAACTCAAAAGTACGAATTTTGAATTACTACACTCTCTAGAAATTGCAGATTGGGCTCCTTTCTAGCTGCAACAGCAGCATATCTTAACAGTACAGGTATCTACCAATACATGGTAGAAGTCTAAATTTAAGAATAAAGGATTTCAATAGAAGGTTGAAATTGCAAACTCATTTACTTCAAAACCTGATTTTTATTTTCTCGTATACATACAGAGACATTGGTAATGCTATCACTGAACTATCATAGACTGCAAATCATCAAATTTATCTCGTACCTCTACGCACTTTGGACTCCTACCAAACACGGCCATATTCATCAAAAGTTTCTAAAGGTTAAAAATGTCTCTCAATATAGACCTCGTAGACTGCGATAGTGGCACAACTCAAAAGTAAGAATTTTGAATTACTGCACTCTCCAGAAATTGCAGATTGGGCTCCTTTCTAGCTGAAACAGCAGCATATCTTACAATACAATTATCTAACAATACATGGTAAAAGTGTGAATTTAAGGATAAAGGTTTTCAATATAAGGTTGCAATTGAAAACTCATTTACTTCACCACCTGGTATTTACTTTCTCGTATACATACGGAATCATTGGTAATGCTATCACAGAACTATCAAAGACAGCAAATCTTGAAAATTATCTCGTACCTCTACGCATATTTGACTCCTAACAAACACGGCCATATTCATCAAAAGTTTGTTTAGGTTAAAAATGTCTCTCAATATAGAACTCGTAGACTGCAATAGTGGCACAACTAAAAATGTACGAATTTTCAATTAATGCACTCTCCATGAATTGCAGATTGGTCTCTTTTCTAGTTGCAACAGCAGAATATTTTAACAGTACAATTGTCTACCAATACATGGTAGATATGTGAATTCAAGAAAAATGGATTTCAATAAAAGATTGAAACTGCAAACTCATTTACGTCAACACCTGATTTTTAATTTCTCGTATACATACGGAGACATTTGTAATGCTATCACTGAACTATCACAGACAACAAATCAAGAAAATGATCTCGTACCTCTACGCACTTTTGACCCCTACGAAACACGGCCATATTCATCAAAAGTTTGTCTAGGTTACAAATGTTTCTCAATATAGACCTCGTAGACTGCGATAGTAGAACAACACAAAAGTACGAATTTTGAATTAATGCACTCTCCAGAAATTGCAGATTGGACTCCTTTCTAGCTGCAACAGCAGAATATCTTACAGAACAATTATCTACAAATCTATGGTATAGGTATGAATTTAAGAATAATGGATTACAACATCAGGTTGAAACTGCAAACCCATTTACGTCAACACCTGATTTTTACTTTCTCGTATACATACGGAGACATTGGTAATGCTATCACTGAACTATCACACACAGCAAATCTTGAAAATGATATCGTACCTCTTCGCACATTTGACTACTAAAAAATTTGGCCATATTCATCAAAAGTTTGTTTAGGTTAAGATGTCCCACAATATAGAACTTGTAGACTGCAATAGTGGCACAACTCAAAAATTACGAATTGTGAATTAATGCACTCTCCATGAATTGCAGATTGGGCACTTTTCTAGCTGCAACAGCAGCATATCTTAACAGTACAGTAATCTACCAATATATGGTAGAAGTGTAAATTTAAAAAAAAAGGATTTCAATATAAGGGTGAAACTGAAAACTCATTTACGTCAACACCTGATTTTTACTTTCTCCCATACATACGGAGACATTAGAAATGCTATCACTGAACTATCACAGACAGCAAATCATGTAAATGATCTCGTACCTCTACACACTTTTGACTCCTAATAAACACGGCCATATTCATCAAAAGTTTGTATAGATTAAAAATGTCTCTCAATATAGACCTCGTAGACTGCGATAGTGGCACAACTCAAAAGTACGAATTTTGAATTACTGCACTCTCCAGAAATTGCAGATTGGGCTCCTTTCTATCTGAAACAGCAGCATATCTTAACAATACAAATATCTACCAATACATTGTAAAAGTGTGAATTTAAGGATAAAGGGTATCAATATAAGGTTGAAATTGAAAACTCATTTACTTCACCACCTGGTATTTACTTTCTTGTATACATACAGAAACATTGGTAATGCTATCACTAAACTATCACTGTCATCAAATCATTAAAATGATCTCGTACCTCTACGCACTTTTGACTCCTACCAAACACGGCCATATTCATTAAAAGTTTGTATAGGTTAAAAATGTCTCTCAATATAGACCTCGTAGACTGCGATAGTGGCACAATTTAAAAGTACGAATTTTGAATTACTACACTCTCCAGAAATTGCAGATTGGGCTCCTTTCTAGCTGCATCAGTTGCATATCTTAACAGTACAGTTATCTACCAATACATGGTAGAGGTGTGAATTTAAGAATAAAGGATTTGAATATAAGGTTGAATTTGCAAACTCATTTACTTCAACACCTGATTCTTACTTTCTCGTATTCATACAGAGACATTGGTAATGCTATCACTGAACTATCACAGACAGCAAATCATAAAAATGAACTCGTCCCTCTACGCACTTTTGACTCCTACGAAACACGGCCATATTCATCAAAAGTTTGTATAGGTTAACATTGTCTCTCAATATAGACCTCGTAGACTGCGATAGTGGCACAACTCAAAAGTGCGAATTTTGAATTACTGCACTCTCCAGAAATTGCAGATTGGGCTCCTTTCTAGCTGCAACAGCAGCATATCATAACAGTACAGTAATCTACTAATACATGGAAGAAGTGTGAATTTAAGAATAAAGGATTTAAATATAAGGTTGAAACTGCAAACTCATTTACGTCAACACCTGATTTTTACTTTCTCGTATACATACGTAGACATTGGTAATGCTATCACTGAACTATCACAGACAGCAAATCTTGAAAATGATATCGTACCTCTGCGCACATTTGACTCCTAACAAACTCGGCCATATGCATCAAAAGTTTGTTTAGGTTAAGATGTCCCACAATATAGAACTTGTAGACTGCAATAGTGGCACAACTCAAAAATTACGAATTGTGAATTAATGCACTCTCCATGAATTGCAGATTGGGCTCTTTTCTAGCTGCAACAGCAGCATATCTTAACAGTACAGTAATCTACCAATACATGGTAGAAGTGTGAATTTAAGAATAAAGGATTTCAATATAAGTTTGAACCTGCAAACTCATTTACGTCAACACCTGATTTTTACTTTCTCCCATACATACGGAGACATGAGAAATGCTATCACTGAACTATCACAGACAGCAAATCATGAAAATGATCTCGTACCTCTACACACTTTTGACTCCTAATAAACACGGCCATATTCATCAAAAGTTTCTGTAGGTTAAAAATGTCTCTCAATATAGACCTCATAGACTGCGATAGTGGCACAACTCAAAAGTACGAATTTTGAATTACTGCACTCTCCAGAAATTGCAGATTGGGCTCCTTTCTAGCTGCAACAGCAGCATATCTTAACAATACAATTATTTACTAATACATGGTAAAAGTGTGAATTTAAGGATAAAGGGTTTCAATATAAGGTTGAAATTGCAAACTCATTTACTTCAACACCTGGTATTTACTTTCTCGTATACATACAGAGACATTGGTAATGCTATCACTGAACTATCACAGACAGCAAATCATCAAAATGATCTCGTACCTCTACGCTCTTTGGACTCCTACCAAACACGGCCATATTCATCAATAGTTTCTAATGGTTGAAAATGTCTCTCAATATTGACCTCGTAGACTGCCTTAGTGGCACAACTCAATAATAAGAATTTTGAATTACTGCACTCTCCAGAAATTGCAGATTGGGCTCCTTTCTAGCTGCAACAGCAGCATATCTTAACAATACAATTATCTACCAATACATGGTAAAAGTGTGAATTTAAGGATAAAGGATTTCAATATAAGGTTGAAATTGCAAACTCATTTACTTCAATACCTGATTTTTACTTTCTCGTATACATACAGAGACATTGGTAATGATATCACTGAACTATCACAGACAGCAAATCATCAAAATGATCTCGTACCTCTACGCACTTTGGACTCCTACCAAACACGGCCATATTCATCAAAAGTTTCTAGAGGTTAAAAATGTCTCTCAATATTGACCTCGTAGACTGCGATAGTGCCACAACTCAAAAGTAAGAATTTTGAATTACTGCACTCTCCAGAAATTGCAGATTGGGCTCCTTTCTAGCTGCAACAGCAGCATATCTTAACGATACAATTATCTACCAATACATGGTAAAAGTGTGAATTTAAGGATAAAGGATTTCAATATAAGGTTGAAATTGCAAACTCATTTGCTTCAACACCTGATTTTTACTTTCACGTATACATACAGAGACATTGGTAATGCTATCACTGAACTATCACAGACAGCAAATCATGAAAATGATCTCGTACCTCTACACACTTCTGACTCCTAATAAACACGGCCATAATAATCAAAAGTTTCTATAGATTAAAAATGTCTCTCAATATAGACCTCGTAGACTGCGATAGTGGCACAACTCAAAAGTAAGAAATTTGAATTACTGCACTCTCCAGAAATTGCAGATTGGGCTCCTTTCTAGCTGCAACAGCAGCATATCTTAACAATAAAATTATTTACTAATACATGGTAAAAGTGTGAATTTAAGGATATAGGGTTTCAATATAAGGTTGAAATTGCAAACTCATTTACTTCAACACCTGGTATTTACTTTCTCGTATACATACAGAGACATTGGTAATGCTATCACTGAACTATCACAGACAGCAAATCATGAAAATGATCTCGTACCTCTACGCACTTTGGACTCCTACCAAACACGGCCATATTCATCAAAATTTCTAAAGGATAAAAATGTCTCTCAATATAGACCTCGTAGACTGCGATAGTGGCACAACTCAAAAGTACGAATTTTGAATTACTGCACTCTCCAGAAATTGCAGATTGGGCTCCTTTCTAGCTGCAACAGCAACATATCTTAACAGTACAGGTATCTACCAATACATGGTAAAAGTGTGAATTTAAGAATAAAGGATTTCAATATAAGGTTGAAATTGCAAACTCATTTACTTCAACACCTGGTATTTACTTTCTCGTATAGATACAGAGACATTGGTAATGCTTTCACTGAACTATCACAGACAGCAAATCATCAAAATGATCTCGTACCTCCACGCACTTTTGACTCCTACCAAACACGGCCATATTCATCAAAATTTCTAAAGGTTAAAAATGTCTCTCAATATAGACCTCGTAGACTGCGATAGTGGCACAACTCAAAAGTACGAATTTTGAATTACTGCACTCTCCAGAAATTGCAGATTGGGCTCCTTTCTAGCTGCAACAGCAGCATATCTTAACAATACATTTATCTACCAATACATGGTAAAAGTGTGAATTTAAGGATAAAAAATTTCAATATAAGGTTGAAATTGCAAACTCATTTGCTTCAACACCTGATTTTTACTTTCACGTATACATACAGAGACATTGGTAATGCTATCACTGAACTATCACAGACAGCAAATCATGAATATGATCTCGTACCTCTACGCACTTTGGACGCCTACCAAATACGGCCATATTCATCAAAAGTTTGTATAGGTTACAAATGTCTCTCAATATAGACCTCGTAGACTGCGATAGTGGCACAACTCAAAAGTACAAATTTTGAATTACTGCACTCTCCAGAAATTGCAGATTGGGCTACTTTCTAGCTGCAACAGCAGCATATCTTACAGAACAGTTATCTACAAATCTATGGTATAAGTATGAATTTAAGAATAATGGATTTCAACATCAGATGTAAACTGCAAACTCATTTACGTCAACGCCTGATTTTTACTTTCTCGTATACATACGTAGACATTGGTAATGCTATCACTGAACTATCACAGACAGCAAATCTTGAAAATGATATCGTACCTCTGCGCACATTTACTCCTAACAAACTCGGCCATATTCATCAAAAGTTTGTTTAGGTTAAGATGTCCCACAACATAGAACTTGTAGACTGCAATAGTGTCACAACTCAAAAATTACGAATTGTGAATTAATGCACTCTCCATGAATTGCAAATTGGGCTCTTTTCTAGCTGCAACAGCAGCATATCTTAACAGTACAGTAATCTACCAATAAATGGTAGAAGTGTGAATTTAAGAATATAGGATTTCAATATAAGGTTGAAACTGCAAACTCATTTACGTCAACACCTGATTTTTACTTTCTCCCATACATACGGAGACATTAGAAATGCTATCACTGAACTATCACAGACAGCAAATCACGAAAATGATCTCGTACCTCTACACACTTCTGACTCCTAATAAACACGGCCATAATAATCAAAAGTTTGTATAGGTTAAAAATGTCTCTCAATATAAACCTCGTAGACTGCGATAGTGGCACAACTCAAAAGTAAGAATTTTGAATTACTGCACTCTCCAGAAATTGCAGGTTGGGCTCCTTTCTAGCTGCAACAGCAGCATATCTTAACAATACAATTATTTACTAATACATGGTAAAAGTGTGAATTTAAGGATATAGGGTTTCAATATAAGGTTGAAATTGCAAACTCATTTACTTCAACACCTGGTATTTACTTTCTCGTATACATACAGAGACATTGGTAATGCTATCACTGAACTATCACAGACAGCAAATCATCAAAATGATCTCGTACCTCTACGCTCTTTGGACTCCTACCAAACACAGCCATATTCATCAATAGTTTCTAAAGGTTGAAAATGTCTCTCAATATAGACCTCGTAGACTGCGATAGTGGCACAAGTCAAAAATAAGAATTTTGAATTACTGCACTCTCCAGAAATTGCAGATTGGGCTCCTTTCTAGCTGCAACAGCAGCATATCTTAACAATAAAATTATCTACCAATACATGGTAAAAGTGTGAATTTAAGGATAAAGGGTTTCAATATAAGGTTGAAATTGCAAACTCATTTACTTCAACAACTGGTGTTTACTTTCTCGTATACATACAGAGACATTGGTAATGCTATCACTGAGCTATCACTGACAGCAAATCATTAAAATGATCTCGTACCTCTACGCACTTTTGATGCCTACCAAACACGGCCATATTCATGAAAAGTTTGTATAGGTTAAAAATGTCTCTCAATATACACCTCGTAGACTGCGATAGTGGCACAACTCAAAAGTACGAATTTTGAATTACTGCACTCTCCAGAAATTGCAGATTGGGCTCCTTTCTAGCTGCAACAGTAGCGTATCTTAACAGTACAATTATCTACCAATACATGGTAGAAGTTTGAATTTAAGAATAAAGGATTTCAATATAAGGTTAAATTTGCAAACTCAATTACTTCAACACCTGATTTTTACTTTCTCTTATACATACAGAGACATTGGTAATGCTATCACTGAACTATCACAGACAGCAAATCATAAAAATGATCTCGTACCTCTACGCACTTTTGATGCCTACCAAACACGGCCATATTCATCAAAAGTTTGTATAGGTTTAAAACGTCTCTCAATATACACCTCGTAGATTTCGAAAGTGGCACAACACAAAAGTACGAATTTTGAATTACTGCACTCTCCAGAAATTGCAGATTGGGCTGCTTTCTAGCTGCAACAGCACCATATCTTACAGAACAGTTATCTACAAATATATGGTATAAGTGTGAATTCAAGAATAATGGATTTCAACATCAGGTTGAAACTGCAAACTCATCTACGTCAACACCTGATTTTCACTTTCTCGTATACATACGGAGACATTGGTAATGCTATCACTGAACTATCACAGACAGCAAATCTTGAAAATGATATTGTACCTCTGCGCACATTTGACTCCTAACAAACTCGGCCATATTCATCAAAAGTTTGTTTAGGTTAAGATGTCCCACAATATAGAACTCGCAGACTGCAGTAGTGGCACAACTCAAAAAGTACGAATTTTCAATTAATGAACTCTCCATGAATTGCAGATTGGGCTCTTTTCTAGCTGCAACAGCATATCATAACAGTACAGTTGTCTACCAGTACATGGTAGAAATGTGAATTCAAGAAAAATAGATTTCAATAAAAGATTGAAACTGCAAACTCATTTACGTCAACACCTGATTTTTACTTTCTCGTATACATACGGAGACATTGGTAATGCTCTCACTGAACTATCACAGACAGCAAATCTTGAAAATGATATTGTACCTCTGCGCACTTTTGACTCCTAACAAACTCGGCCATATTCATCAAAAAAGTGTTAAGGTTAAGATGTCCCACAATATAGAACTTGTAGACTGCAATAGTGGCACAACTCAAAAAGTAGGAATTTTGAATTAATGCACTCTCCATGAATTGCCGATTGGGCTCTTTTCTAGCTGCAACAGCAGCATATCTTTTCAGTACAGTAATCTACCAATACATGCCAGAAGTGTGAATCTAAAAATAAAGGATTTCAATAAAAGGTTGAAACTGCAAACTCATTTACGTCAACACCTGATTTTCAATTTTTCGTATACATACGGAGTCATTGGTAATGCTATGACTGAACTATCACAGACACCAAATCATGAAAATGATCTCGTACCTCTACGCACTTTTGACTCCTACCAAACACGGCCACATTCATCAAAAGTTTGTATAGGTTACAAATGTCTCTCAATATAGACCTCGTAGACTGCGATAGTGGCACAACTCTAAAGTACGAATTTTGAATTACTGCACTCTCCAGAAATTGCAGATTGGGCTCTTCTAGCTGCAACAGCAACATATCTTACAGTACAGTTATCTACCAATATATGGTAGAAGTGTGAATTCAAGAATAATGGATTTCAACATAAGGTTGAAACTGCAAACTCATCTACGTCAACAACTGATTTTCACTTTCTCGTATACATACGGAGACATTGGTAATGCTATCACTGAACTATCACAGACAGCAAATCTTGAAAATGATCTCGTACCTCTACGCATATTTGACTCCTAACAAACACGGCCATATTCATCAAAAGTTTGTTTAGGTTAAAAATGTCTCTCAATATAGAACTCGTAGACTGCAATAGTGGCACAACTTAAAAAGTACGAATTTTCAATTAATGCACTCTCCATGAATTGCAGATTGGGCTCTTCTCTAGCTGCAACAGAACAATATCTTAACAGTACAGTTGTCTACCAGTACATGGTAGAAATGTGAATTCAAGAAAAATGGATTTCAATAAAAGATTGAAACTGCAAACTCATTTACGTCAACACCTGATTTTTACTTTCTCGTATACATACGGAGACATTGGTAATGCTATCACTGAACTATCACTGACAGCAAATCTTGAAAATGATATTGTACCTCTGCGCACTTTTGACTCCTAACAAACTCGGCCATATTCATCAAAAAAGTGTTTAGGTTAAGATGTCCCACAATATAGAACTTGTAGACTGCAATAGTGGCACAACTCAAAAAGTACGAATTTTGAATTCATGCACTCTCCATGAATTGCCGATTGGGCTCTTTTCTAGCTGCAACAGCAGCATATCTTATCAGTACAGTAATCTACTAATACATGGAAGAAGTGTGAATTTAAAAATAAAGGATTTCAATATAAGGTTGAAATTGCAAACTCATTTACTTCAACACCTGATTTTTACTTTCTCGTATACATACAGAGACATTGGTAATGCTATCACTGAACTATCACAGACAGCAAATCATGAAAAAGATATCGTACCTCTACGCACTTTTGACTCCTACCAAACACAGCCATATTCATCAAAAGTTTCTAAAGGTTAAAAATGTCTCTCAATATAGACCTCGTAGACTGCGATAGTGGCACAACTCAAAAGTACGAATATTGAATCAATGCACTCTCCAGAAATTGCAGATTGGGCTCCTTTCTAGCTGCAACCACAGCATATTTTACAGTACAGTTATCTACCAATATATGGTAGAAGGGTGAATTCAAGAATAATGGATTTAAACATAAGATTGAAACTGCAAACTCATTTGCGTCAACACCTGATTTTTACTTTCCCGTATACATACGGAGACATTGGTAATGCTAACACTGCACTATAACAGACAGCATATCTTGAAAATGATCTCGTACCACTACGCACTTTTGACTCCTACATACCACGGCCATATTCATCAAAAGTTTGTTTAGGTTAAAAATGTCTCTCAATATAGAACACGTAAACTGCGATAGAGGCACAACTCAAAAGTACGAATTTTGAATTAATGCACTCTCCAGAAATTGCAGATTGGGCTCCTTTCTAGCTGCAACAGCAGCATATCTTATAGAACAGTTATCTACCAATATATGGTATAAGTGTGAATTCAAGAAGAATGGATTTCAACATAAGGTTGAAACTGCAAACTCATTTACGTCAACACCTGATTTTTACTTTCTCCTATACATACGGAGACATTAGAAATGCTGTCACTGAACTATCACAGATAGCAAATCATGAAAATGATCTCGTACCTCTACACACTTTTGACTCCTAATAAACACGGCCATATTTATCAAAAGTTTGTATAGGTTAAAAATTTCTCTCAATATAGACCTCGTAGACTGCGATAGTGGCACAACTCAAAATATGAATTTTGAATTACTGCACTCTCCAGAAATTGCAGATTGGGCTCCTTTCTAGCTGCAACAGCAGCATATCTTAACAGTACAGTTATTTACAAATACATGGTAGAAGTGTGAATTTAAGAATAAAGCATTTCAATATAAGGTTGAAATTGCTAACTCATTTACTTCAGCACCTGATTTTTACTTTCTCGTATACATACAGAGACATTGGTAATGCTATCACTGAACTATCACAGACAGCAAATCATGAAAATGATATCGTACCTCTACCCAATTTTGACTCCTACCAAACACAGCCATATTCATCAAAAGTTTGTATAGGTTAAAAATGTCTCTCAATATAGACCTCGTAGACTGCGATAGTGGCTCAACTCAAAAGTACGAATTTTGAATTACTGCACTCTCCAGAAATTGCAGATTGGGCTCCTTTCTAGCTGCAACAGCAGCATATCTTAACAGTACAGGTATCTACCAATACATGGTAGAAGTGTGAATTTAAGAATAAAGGATTTCAATATAAGGTTTAAACTGCAAACACATTTACGTTAACACCTGATTTTTACTTTCTCGTATACATACGGAGATTATAATGCTATTACTGAACTATCACAGACAGCAAATCATGAAAATGATCTCGTACCTCTACGCACTTTTGCCACTTAACAAACATGGCCATATTCATCAAAAGTTTGTTTAGGTTAAAAATGTCTCTCAATATAGAACTCGTAGACTGCAATAGTGGCACAATTGAAAAAGTACGAATTTTCAATTAATGCACACTCCAAGAATTGCAGATTGGGCTCTTTTCTAGCTGCAACAGCAGCATATCTTAACAGTACAGTGGTCTAACAATACATGGTAGAAGTGTGAATTCAAGAATAATGGTTTTTAATATAAGATTGAAACTGCAAACTCATATACGTCAACACCTGATTTTTACTCTCTCGTATACGTTCTCGTACGGAGACATTGGTTATGCTATCACTGAACTATCACAGACAGTAAATCTTGAAAATGATATCGTACCTCTGCGCACTTTTGACTCTTAACAAACACGGCCATATTCATCAAAAGTTTGTTTAGGTTAAAAATGTCTCTCCATATAGAACATGTAGACTGCAATAGTGGCACAACTCAAAAAGTACGAATTTTGAATTAATGCACTCTCCATGAATTGCAGATGGGGCTCTTTTCTAGCGTCAAGAGCAGCATATCTTAACAGTACAGTAGTCTATCAACGCATGGCAGAAGTGTGAATTCAAGAATAATGGATTTCAATACAGGGTGAAAACTTCAAACACATTTACGTGAACACTTGACTTTACTTTCTCGTATACATACGGGAGTACATAATAACCGAAGTATAGAGAAAGTTATGTAATGCTGCGGAAAATCGATTTCGAGATTTCAACAGAAAAACACATTATGGGATACCCTGATACCGAAAAAGTGGTTTTTTTCAAAACGTCCATCCGTTCGTCCGTCCGCCCGTCCGTCCGTCCTTCATCCGTCCGTCTGTCTGTCTGACCGTCTGTCTGTCTGTCTGTCCGTCCGTCTGTCTGTCGTATGTGAACAAATCTAGCGCCTAAACCACACGTACGATCTTTTCCAAATTGAAAAAACATTTGTCCATCTGGCTCTAGTTGAAACTTTACATCAAGCTCACGGAACATTTTCAAAATTTACTCAAAAAGTGTTTTCTCAATAATTTAGCAGAATAGTCAAAGAATATCTACCTTGCCTGAATCAATCTTGCCTCATGGACGCATGTACCACAATAATGGATAAATGGGAAGTTATCCCCATTTTTCGCTCTGCTGAAAATTCAAGTTTTACCAATATTGCATTTAAACCCGATTTTAGAGCTGTGGAACGTCTGCTGTTTGCCCACATAAGTAAACCCTTTACATAGAGAAGGATCTGAATCTGTAGGGTGGCTCCAGGATAGCATCAAGAAATAAATCATTAAAGGTTGTCATGAGATAGAGGCCTCACATACAACCCCCACATTGATCAGGGAGCTGTGAAAGCTAATAAAAGAATAAATCTCCTTAAAAATACTGAGAGACACGCTATGGCAAAATAATCAAGTTACTCTGATAACTACCTATAAGTCAAACATTAGGCCAGTTTTCGAATTTGGAAGGGAAGTTACTATTGCAGGGAGTAATAGTACCACTTAAACAATTAACCCAACACAAAATACTGCTTTAGGGTAAGCAGTGGGCAAAATCTATCTCCGCCATTGTAGCAATAGAAGCACAAATCCAAATCAAACAGCTCAATGTGCATACAAAACCCCTTAAAATGCATGAAAACATGTAATAGTAATATTAATAAAAGTTTTCTTATTTGCAAAATTGTTCCTATAATTAATACAAGCAGGAAGAAAGACTTAATTTAGAGCTCCAAAATAAAAGTATGCCATAAGAATATTGTATGTTGACAATGTTTTTAAAATAATAAAAGATGTACGTTGCCGCACTACATTAGTTCTGGAATATTGTATTGCAGACTACAAAGATGATGCATAAGATGAAGATGGAGAGGCATGACAAGAGTGTGAAGATGTTACACTCTTAGCATTAAAAATGGCGACTCTGATGATGAACAATACCAGAAGTTCGCATGATGAATTCTGTAAAACACGATACAATTTTGTGCGTTTTAGTGATATATAAGGGGTACGTATTGAATATTCATCGATAGGAGAAGTTTCCACCGGTTTGAATATTTTACTTTTTTGATGGTAATTTATTCTTCAGTGACCGTCATTAATTATTTTGTGACTGTGTGTTGGCAGGGCTCTTAGTCGAGACTCAGCAATTGAGCAATACTGTCATTAGAACAATTAATTCATTGGTACTGCCAAATTCTTACTTTAACATATTTAAATATCAGTAAGGATCAATTTTTTCTCTCTTAAAGTGGCTCTAAGTTACCGAAGGATTTTATTCTCTAAAAATTGAACGGCCTAAGATGAGAAGTCAATGAAAAATCTAGAAGTGGGTTCATCAATTTTTCGAAACAAAATCCAGTTGAGTGGATTCTTACTAGGGTTAGAGGCGAAGAGGAACAATGGCGCGGAGGGCGGAAGAACATAAAATCTCAAAGAAAACGAATCTGAGCCATTTCGAATCTTGTCAGGTCCCTCAAGAAACGGATCTGGATAACAGATTTTCGTCAGTTATTCAGCTCTATTTTCCCAGACTCGAAATATTAGCAGAACTTAAAAGAAAGCCACTCTAGCGACCGGCCGTCGCAAAGTTTCGAAGCGTTTTCTAACACAGAGGTAGGTAAGGTAACATTTAACCTGTGCCTGTGGCACCAAGCTAAAACGTGAAATGGACCAAAGAATTGATTATGTAACGAGCGGATAATATAGAAGCATAAGAATCGGGTTACATGAGAGAACTTCAGCAGAAGGCACTTAACGTAGAGAAGACAGTTCTATCTGGAAAGAACTCCAAAAGAGCAACGAATGTGCAGACAACTGAATTCCATCAGGAGAAGAAACATATTTTCCATGCTGAGTTGAATCTTCTAAAGGTGCGAGTGAGCCTAGAGCTAACAAATGACGTAGACCTGGAGCAGCATGTTAATGAAAATGAAATTACCACGAGATCACAAGAATGTACAAGGTAATCAGATACCTATCTCCATACACAAAACGAAAGATACGAGTATTTGTGAGGTAACAGAGCTATAATATGAAGGAATATAAGATTTAAGACCAAAAATACACGAACTCTTTTGCGGTGTCAATTTCTATGTGATGCTTCCCAAAATTGATGATTCTCTGCAATTTGTGAATATTAAGACTTATGCATATTATAATATGCTATATATGCATTGATCTTAGCATAGTACATTGATTTTAGATCCTGATATCACGCAGTTGTCTTTGGTGCTTATTGTTGTACTACACATTTTAACCTTCCGGTACACTACTTGGTTTTGGGACGCGAGTACACGTGCCAGGAGCAGCGATCGCAAAATGAATGACAACATATGATACGTCGCAAAGGATATGGAAGATACACGAAGCCAAAACTCAATATCCCTTAATAACTGACAATGGGAGAGGAAAATAATCAAGAGGAAACTCTCAGTCTGTTTGCGTGGAACAGAGGATTAACACAAGTTTCTTAATTGTGAAGTTAAGAATAAAATGGCTTCTTCTAATGTTTTGTGTGTAACACTTTTCAAAGGACTGGAATTCTTAAATAAAATCTGACATTATTTTGCGTCAAAATTTGGGTAAAATATGTTTCAAGATATGGTCATTTGTAGCAAAATCCTAATACTCTTCTTAAGAAATATGTAGCTCTGTATGATTTGAAATTATTCATGCAGATTAAATGTTTTAAAAAGTGGGTCAGCACCTTCCATCTACTTCTCATAGTGAGAATATTAGAGAAAGGAAAGAAACTATTGCACACTTAGTGCAAACTTTTTTTACTGAAGCACCGTTGTAGCCTGTAACAAATCCATTTTTAATGGAAATGTGTGATGCTTTTAGTAGGGGCAAATATATAGTTCGAAAAAGTAGCAAATCTCACTTGTTTTCACACTCTTAAAAGACCGATAGCTTTTCGATTTCTTTTCAGTTTTGACCAGGTAGGAAGGAAAGATCGAAGAAAGTTTTGCAATTCTCCGAAAGAATCATGTTAGGCAAATTACATGCAGGTGAATGCGCCTCTGCTGTTGGTCGTTTTTAATGTTAACAAATCGACTCCGCGTTCTATTAAAGAAGTGAAAAGGCTATTAGAAACAGTTTGACCTCTCGCTCTTCGGTTAGTGCGAAACAACTGCTTCAAATAAGAAATGAAGAGAAGCTGAAATAGCTCTGTTTATGGTTTGAAAATCTTAATCAAAAGAGTATTTCAATTTGTTCGTGCTTGGTTGGAGGAAAGGCAAAGGAAATATTTGACCACTTTTACAAGAACTTAGATTCAGTTATCAATTGTGAAGCGAGCGAGGGATAGTTTCAAAATCTTAAATATTGGCACCACTTACCCAACATCAAGTTAGTTGGCGAATCAACGTCAGTCGATCAAGTTGAAGCTCAAAAGTTTTCGAGATTTTGCGGATATTATAATGGTTGTTCATTTTATCTTTAGCTGAAGATAAAGCGCCGCTTGCCTCAGCGATCGAGCCCTCGGTTCCCCGGGGATTTGTCAACAAGGGCCCCGTTCATCCGGCGCGTTCGTCGTTCGGCGCGACCGACCGATACACAAGTGCTCCGAGAGCGT
Source organism: Teleogryllus occipitalis (assembly GCA_011170035.1). NCBI lineage: Eukaryota > Metazoa > Arthropoda > Insecta > Orthoptera > Gryllidae > Teleogryllus > Teleogryllus occipitalis. Next base: position 9,386 of record BLKR01001709.1, on the reverse strand, counting down.
TCAACTGCATCATGAAATTTTCTTTGAAGCAGAAAATATTTCTCAACGACTTCTTCGTTCGACTTAAGTGCCGCCAGTAAGTGCCGCAAGAGATTTATTACGAAATTTCCGGGGGTGAATATTCTACATCAGTCGATAATTGTGAATCATGTAAAGAAACTTCGCACCCATGGAATTTCGATTGACAAACAAAAGTATCGAAAATGCCATATCCTTACAGAAGAGAAGATGAACGAAATCTCTGTCATATTACAACAATATCAAAAAAAACTTGAGGCGTCTATGGTTCCTTTCAACAGGCAGGTTCGGCAACTGTTCACACAGCAATTCGGCAACTGTTCACACTGCTGTTCGATCCATGACTTTTTAAATAATGTTTATAGTGACGATTGAATAATTAGTCGTGAGTTTTGCCTCCTAGATCACTTGAACTGACTCCTTGTGACTTTTTCTTTTGGAGGTTCTTGAAAGTTCAGGTGTATGCAGAAAATCCGCATTCGGAGGAAGAGTTCCGGCGCTCTTTTGAAGAGAACATTGCAGCAATTCCTCGAGACTTACTTCAAAGGGTTAATCAGAATGTGTTCTGGTTGTGCCAAGAATGCATTCGAGCCGAAGGACACCGCTTTCAGCATCTTCTTTAAGGTAAGAGAAGCGCAGCAATAGTTCCAGTGAGCCAGAACGGGAGATGTGGCAGCGCCTCGCTGGGGGAATGAGCCCTCGACAGCCCGGGAGACGCGGCCCGAATCTTGGGCGAACGATAAAATGGACACTCTAGAACGTGGATGGTACGTTCCAAATCAAGTGTTTAACTGAGATGAAACTCGTCTATTCTGGAAGATGGCTAACAAAGTTCACTCAGATGGCAAAGCATTCAAAGCTAGCAAAGGCGGATTGACTCATCTTTACTAATTTATTTGGTGATTTTAAGGCAAAACCAATGCTGATCTACACATCTAAAAACCCTCGTGTATTAAAGAGAAAAGGTAAAAACCAGCCGCCTGTTTTCTGGCAAACAAACAAGAATTCCTGGAGGATCAGTTCTGTATTTCAGGAACGGTTTAATGAATGATTTGTTGCCTATGTGGTTACATGAACTGCTTCCGGCGACTGAGAGTGGCTCACCCGCAACACACAACCGAGACCGCCTTGGCACTTATCATGGTTGCCCCAGCGACATCGAAGTGGCACACGAGCCCGTATTTTTAGAATGTACTTACTAATGTAGTTCGTGAACCCTTACATGCCAGCGTGTAATTAGACGGTGGAGGGACCACTGCCGCGCCGAGGTAGTTCTCCGCTGTTCCCCGTTCGATCGTATGGAACGACCGTATTACCGGCGGAAGGGAAGGTTTTAGGAATTGGAGTCTTCCGGTGAAAAGCATATATGGTTTTATTGCAGACCCTTACGTCACAAGAAAGGGCCAGAAACATGGATGTCACGGTTTGCATTGTAGGCGAAACGGTCCATCATGCCACAAGGCACAGGTACCCAACGATTTCTATGGAGGACTTGAATCTGCGACCCGCCAAACCGAGTTAGCTACTGTATTTGCATCTGATCGACCTCTGCCACCGTATCGATAAGGGGGCAGCAAGAGAGAGATTTGGAAATTATGTTTAAATTATAATAAACGTCAGTAAGAAAATATGCAATTAAAACTTTAATGCATTTTTTTTGTCTACGAGTTCATTGACGATAACTCTTAAATCAAAGGGACACAGACACTTATAAAGACTTCATAATATATCAAGCTTGGTAATAAACGTTAATACGAAAATATGAAACTAACATTTCAATGTAATTTTTTGTCTACGAGTTGATTGATGATAACTCTTCAATCAAAGGGACACATAGACACTTATAAAGACTTCATAATATATCAAGCTTGGTAATAAACGTTAATACGAAAATATGAAACTAACATTTCAATGTAATTTTTTGTCTACGAGTTGATTGATGATAACTCTCAAACCAAAGGGACACATAGACTCATATAAAGACTTATAATGTATCAAAATTGATAATTTTTTAACAGTTATGTACTGTACTACGTTACGACAAAATTTAGGCTGTATTAGTTTAGTTCGTCAAAATTGTAATATTAAGTTTGATGAATTAATAAACATTAAATGAATGGTGACAGAAACCTAAAGTAATAAAAAATTATCAGGGGAAGGTCTTCTCAATGACATTGCCGAAGGAACAGTAGTCACAAATACGAGTCACGAAAGCCCAACTGTTGCATTATGTATTTATTAACGGGTCAAGGTAAAGAATCAACAAATATTTAAGCAAAATAAGTTAATGGAACAAAAAAATAATACAACGCCAACAAGAGCAATACTACTACAAGAAAAAATTTCAGAAAACCAGTAACCACAACTTCTTCAATCATTGGAACAATCGACTACACTAAATCAAACTTTTTTTATCGAATCGATTTTCGAAAATGTGAGTACATTTCGCGTAATTTAGCGTGAAAATAGGGCGAAAAACTACAAGCTGTTGTAGCACCATTTTTTTGCTTGTTTTGGTGGACTTAGACCAATAATAAATGAGTTTTACGAAATAGACAACTTCAACAACTGCATAGTTTTGTCCGAACCTATTCGTAAGAAAAAATAGTGCAATTGAAAAATTGCTTATCACTCGGTTCCGATAGATTTTATTTCATCAAACTAAAGCGCTGTATCCGGTTGGGAACAAGTCACTGCATAGAAGATTGTGACAATGCGACGAAAGCATGCCAATGAGTGACGTATGCAAAAGGATGTTTACAAGGATGTGTCCAATGATGCCAATCTCTTAGAAATATGAGATTACCGAAACCACAAAAACTATCACAACAAAAAATTAGAACGTTGTTTCAACTCATAAAGACTTTTGCAAACACTAACTCAAGGAAGCCCATTTCAATAATACAAGCAAACAAGACAAATAAATGCGAAAACTATCTCCAATAACTAGCCGTCAGATGAAACCGAAATTGCAACAATTGTTAAAGAATCGTTTCGCAAAGAAAGTCTCCTCCGTAAGCAAGCGGAAGAAATCCGCTCGCTTATAAATTTTTTGTCCCATCTATCAAAATGACGAATCAGCTTAACATCACAACGTGGAATGCAAAAGGTCTTGATTCAAGAAGACCTCGAACCTTTCCCGATTAATAGTCAAGTACATTTTCGTTACAGAAAAAGAATCATTGGTGTAGTTTATCGTGATTTCAACACAGAAAATTTATCATTTTAGACCGTAAAGGTCATCTGTAAATCAAAGACTTCGGTTCTGCCAAGAAACGTACAGACAGAACATAGTGTGGGATATCCGAGCACTTCCAGTTCTTTGGTCTATCTGACCAAAGTGAGACGCTATTAGAAGGGGCAGCATGCATTTTGGAATTGGTTAAAGTCAACTGTGAAAGAAAAATTGAAAAAAAATGCGAGCTTAGAATAGCGACATTGACAATGACCTAAATACTGTAAACACAAGAATTATTTAAGGTTGTGTGGAGAGCAGTGGATGTCTATGAGAAAAGTAACCAGCTGAAAGTACAAGCTGCTGGTAACAACATGTCAAGAAACAGATGGTCAACCATTTAGTGGTTTAGGACATCAGAATCACGATAATATTTCGGAATAATGTCTCTCGTTTAATGAATACACTAGAGTGGTTGTCTTTATTGGCTCATATTCTTGTGGGCACAAGTCAAGTTCCTCTGGTAACTATAAGTCAAGAATAAGATGGTTAACCATTGAGTACTTTAGGTCAACAGTCTCATGATCATATTTCAAAATAATGTCTCTCGTTTAATGAAAACACTAGAGTACTTGTCAGGCTCAAACACTCGTCTTTACAAGTCAAGCTCCTCTGGTACTACAAAACAAAAATTCAGCACTTTATTTCAACATCCTCATGATAATATTTCTGAATGTTTCCCGTTTATAATAATAATAATAATAAATTGTCTTTATTTGTGGCGAGGCTCAGGCCTTAAGGCCTGCTCTTCCGCCTAACCACTTTAATTAATTTACAATTTTAAAAATTACAGTTGAGGCGTTCGGATGTAATTAATATTACCTGACGTGTCGCAGAAGAAGAAAAAAAAGCAATTTGTGATTAACCAACTACATTAATTTATCAGTATGAGCCAAATTAATTTATTGTCATTTTTTGTTTATTCTTGAAATTTTGCAAAATGGAAAGACATGATGTAAGTAAGGAACATTCTTAAAAATGTATAATAAGATAGTTCCCTCTTATTCCACTTAGAATCAATAATTCAAAATTCACCAGAAATGTCAGTTGTCATTACCCGACAGCCTCAACTGTGAACAATAAACAAAAACAAAAAAGGGGGTTATTTTACATTTACGTCTGGGATGCAATACTAGGGACCATCCCGGCATACGCCTTAAGCGATTGAGTAAACCCAGAAAAAACCTCAATCAGGATGGCGGCTTAAGGCCGAAATATTAAGAGGAAGAAATATCAGGGCTGAGAGTGAAAAACAAAAGAAAAGGGGAAGAGAAGAAAATGGAGGTGGACAAGAGGAGATAATCAAGAAGTGATAATGAAAAGGATAACGGGGGGGATCAGAAGAGAAAATATAGTACATATAATTTTACAATTACATAACAACAGCTAGTTCTTGATGACATATACAATGCATAATATCAATCAACAATAAGGGAAATTACCACATTAATCATTAGGTAAAGGTACTTACAAAACGATATCTTACAGTATAAAATACAGAAAGTGTCAATAAAATAATAGTGTGACTACTGATTTTCTTTGTAACAATAATAGTAATAAAATATATAAATAATAATAAAGGTGACAAACATCATAATTTCATAAACATTTGTAAGCTGTAGTTTTACACAATATTTTCTTATTTTACATTTAGAAATCTATTACATTATAGCAACAAAGTTGTATTTTAGATATAGCTGTGTAATTTCTCTAATTTTAAACATTGTATCAGCAGTAATAGGATTAGCTGTTACTGTATCCTAAAGTAGGAAAGGAGGAAGATGGCCAGGAGGAAGGGAGTGGGAAGAAATACTTTCGAAAATATGACTTAAAAAAACAGAAAAAACGATCTAGCATGGAGGATATGTAATAAAGGGATCATGGTCATTGTTTCAGAAAGTAATTAAGATAAAATTGCGGATAGAACAGAGCGTGTGTAAACTACATTTCATTGTGTTTTATCCAGACACCAAGTTGAGTTTTGAATTTTCTAAAGTTGCTAATTCTCTTAAGATGTGTAGGTAGTGAGTTCCAGTTTCGAATTACTGTGACAGTGTAAGATTTACTGTATGACACAGTGTTGTGTCGAGGTACGCACAGCAATAATGCCGAACGCGATCGCTCTAGTGTTAGCATTTTGAAGTTCTTAGACATGTGTGTTTGAAGGCCGTTGTACAATATTTTATGGAGAAGCAAGAGGCTATGCAATGTTCTTCTTTTTTCAATGGGGCTAATTTTTGTCTGTCTGTAGTACGCAGATACATGATCGTACTTACGAAGATCGAATATGAAACGAATGCATGCGTTTTGTGCTGTTTGCAACTTCCGTTGTTGCTTGGTTTTTAAGTTAGTGAGCAAGAAATCACAGTAATCGAAATGGGGCATAATTAGTGAAGTAATCAGGTTTATTGAATATATTAGAGATATTTAAACATGGAATGGATTTTTTGGTTCAAAAAGTGTCGGGCTTGTTTCAGCCCCTCTCCTGATAATCTAAATTAATACCTTTGGCTATTGCGAGGAGACATTTTTGTTCCAAAGGTACTACAATATGTGCCAATTCTACCAGCAAATGCCATTGGTTTCTGTTATCCTGTCAATGGAGAATAACTTAATTGTGAAACAAACTTAAGTGTACAAATGCAAATAAAAAAACTGGGTAATTTATCTTTTTAAGAGATACCTACATATTAATAAAATGTCAGTACCTGATTTAGGAAGTTAATAAAATTTTATTACTGGTGATATGTGGCATACATTGTAAATAAATGCTCTGGTAATTATATACCAATGAAAATAATAGCATATGTATTGCAAGTACTTTATTAATTTAGACAGTAATTTCTAATTCTTAAAGTACCAAATGAATTAATTGAAAAATGTATTATCCATTGTACTAATGAGACAAAAAGTCAATACATTCCAGCAGGAATTCTATTGATTTTACTTTAATACAGAGCTGTGTATCCTCTCTCAAAGGTTATTAGAGCAGGTTTTCTCTCATTACCCCGCACAAATGACATACCTTATTAATTATTTTCAATTTGAGAATGAAATTGAGATGTTTGTGAAGGAAACAAAGGAGATAAGAAAACATTTTCTGATCCTGACACAGCAATGAGCAAAACTGAATTAATATAACATGAAATTTTCATAGTGCATTCTAGAATTTTGAAATTCTCGTATTTTTTCTATTCTAATACAATAACTACACGAATTCTTTAGTTTTACGTTCTTGTAATGTGTGTATCTGTACTTTAGATGTAAACATGCCAATGTAGAAAATAAATAATTACGAAATAAACGAAAGAAGTACATTACAATTTATTTTCCCTGAACATTTGAACATATGAAACACCTACATTTGACCTCCAAAAAAAACCACGGGATTTATCTTCATCTTCGAATTGACAATCCCGAAGTAACCAAATGGTGCAAATTATTAAAGGTTTTGAGAAACCACTACGACAAAATGGATGATGACGAACGTGCCAATACCAAGCAGCGCGTAAGATTGCTGGTCATGGCAATAAAACGAGGAAGGAGACTCACCGCTGCCCAACGCTCCTCACAGCGACGCGTGACATACATATACGAGTACGAATACGAGTGCACACGTGACGAGTAGCCGTACCGCCGCCGCTGCCCACTATCTACTCCAGACCAGCACGTGGGCGCCCTTTTAGAGAGAGCACGAGTCCATCGAGGCAACCGTCCGCGGGCTGCACTGGCGCAGTAGCGACAACCCGCGGAAAGCCGTCCCTGCGCCGAACGCGGATAGCGACCCGGACGAGATGGCGGTCGAGCCGAGCGACTTCCGCCCAGCGCCAAGCTACTGGCGTGCGCATTTGAATTCGCTAATTTCATTCCCCCAAACATATTTTCACATACTTCCATTTTTCAATTAGTGTTATTTCTTGTAAAAGATAACTCATTACAAAAGTAAACAAAAGTTTTTTTGTTCATTGTTAAAAAATGTATAATACCAATGAAAGCATAGTAATATAATTCTAAAGAAAAAATGACAATTGCTAGCTAACAAGAAGTGTAAATATGTGTTACAGTTTTTACAGTTCAAAGAGAATGACACTTAAATCCATATTAACACATTTAGTCTTGTGTCATAATTTTTGTGTTGTAATGTTCGTACTGTTGAAACATACAGTACGAGAATAGAAACATGTATTACGTAACCTTTAATCTCTGATAATTAACAGAAAGAGAAAAGGAATAGTAAGAAAGAGCTACTTTTAGACGGATGTTATAAAAAACATAAAATGCATAGAAAGTGAATCTGAGGCAAGATATTCTTTGCTTCCGATTGAACTTGTTTTGGTATTCACGTGGCTGGCTAGCGGCAAACGGCCTCATTTTGAAACAGATGATATGATAGTTAAGAACTTTTTATTTACACAAATAGGTATATAGCTAAATGGATTTCATGTCGCAAAAGTAGGTCCCAAGCGTTTGTGATTTCTCCGTACACAAGACACGATAGTGTCAGAACGTCAGACACAATAGTGTCAGACTCAATATAAAACACGAAATGGACGTGTGCCGTTTTTAAAATTTAAAGAAAACCATCAACACGAAATCCAGTAACTGCCCTATTCATAGATATGAAATCCCACCCAAATTCTTCAAACTGATAACTGATAAAACGAACAAAAAAATTAGGTCACCAATTATAATGCTGAAACATTAAATAATCCATTAAAATCCATCGAAACTCAGAAACGAAGCCTCCTAGGCTCTTGCAATCAGGTTTTCGTGTCCCTAAGACATAACATTTGAGGGGATAGGTGAGTGTAGTGGGAATACCAATTATCAGGGAACGGTGGGAACATGTAATTGCGGGTGGAGGAAAATACTGAAATATAGGTGGAGACCGAAATAGGATTCTCAAAAAGTGTACCATAAAATGTGACCTTTGAAAAATTCCTATTATATTTTTGGAAATAAAGCGCTTATAGGAACCTGTACTAGGAGAAATGTTGGTCGGATACGAGCAATAAAGAACGTCTATGTACAATTATGTTAAACATATAGACAGAAACAATTTCGGCAATTAAATTGAAGTGACGATTTGAATCACGGGGACATTTAATTTCAACGCTTAGCAATACTAGAATGTTTATTAACGCAACACATCGGTGTATAGGCCAAAAGCATCCACGCCGAGTTTAGCGATGACGATTCAAAGTTAGGATCCGGTATAAAATTGTTCTTACTTTGAAAACAAATATTTACGTAGAATTGTACAAACAAATTGTACAAATGTCTATGTTCAATTAAATTGAAAAATAGAAAAATTTCGACCATTAAAGTACGAATGTGAATATTTGGGAGAAAAATTTCCAACGCTTACCAATTTTATAATACCGGACGTATAGGCCGAATACTTTAACGCTTAGTTCTGTGGAGACTATTCGAAGTTAGGTCCAGCATAAAATTATTTTCAATTTTAAAACGCATTATTTATGTAAAACTAACGGTAGCACGGAATTAGATAGTTATTAATATTATTCAGTAAAACATGTATTGGTACTGTGAAACAATTCGTAGATTCATACAAATAATAGCGCATCAATTTACAAGCAATAGGCCATGATATCAAAGAGTATATTGGAATTTAGTACTTTAGAAATATACAAAATGTGTATATCTAAATAGTTTACTTGTTTAGTAAGTGTGTAGCTAAATGAAAGAATTTGATGTCGCGAAACTACGTTACGTCTGTGATTTCTTCCGCTCACACTACACAAAAACATAAGAACATGGAAATATAAATAATGAATATCCACTCCATATAAAATATCAAATGCCCGTAGGATTAGGAGAGCTTTGAAAAGAAAATTAGCGATAATTTCTAAAAACGATTACTATAGTCAAAGGGAGTTCTCATCTAGAGCAGCCTCCTCTGAAGACTTTCTATGGAGCTCCACCGCGCCCCAAAGCGTGACACACCTCCCAGCGGCTCTCTTGTGAACTCCGAGGAATATGGTACAAACGCACCGTATTCAAACAGGCAGTTCACAAGATAACTCTCAATTGTGTCCCCGGCCTTCAGAATGCTCTACTATTTCTCCATACACTTCCCTAATTGTTACCCTTATATGTATATGAGCACATT